>BCLH01003183.1:8994-33125 GCA_001602315.1 Zoysia pacifica
CTTTTTCGCAGTTCTTTCGCGGAGCTCGAAGGCTACCGCCACAGTGTAGCCGACGGCTACTTCTTTCTTTCGGATCTTTGCTCGCGGGTAGGGTTTCGGCGAGTTTTTCCATACTCGTCGGGATCCACTCTTAGATCTGGCTCTGATGCCAATGTTGTGATCTTTTCTCTAGGTCTAGGAGTGTAGATCCGAGAGTTTCTGTGTCGGTAATAGATCTGTGGTTCGGAGGTGGTTAATACCTTCGGATCCGGTCGCCGGAGTCGAGGAAGACGATCCGACCATCTGCCCTTTGTCGGTGCTGTCCTCTGCGCTGGGGCAACGTCGGTTGGTGAAGAGGGCAGTGGCGTAGAAGTCACGGCGACGTCGTCGATCTCCCGTGACGGCGGTCGTCGTGGCGGTGACGGCGGTGGTGCTTCCCGTCGGCACAGCGCCCCCTTAGATCGGGTTTAGGGATGTCGGTCGGGTGCGGCGGTACAAACGAACTTAGGTCATGTGTCCCGGCCGGCTCTCCACCTCTATTTATTGCAGCGCTGGCGACAGGGGACTACCAGCAATAATGGGCTGGGCGCCCCCGATCAGGACGCGATTAGGTCGAGGGCTCATTAAAACCGTTGGGCCAAAACGGATGAAGATGAATTTCTAACACATCCTTGTCAGGTCGGCTCATGGAGAAAGCAAGAACTTCCAGCGCTTCTTCTAGTGCAGGATCAGGATGCGTCAGGCATCCAAAGTGCACATCAAATCTGTGCTGGTGCTGCTATGGGAGTATCCATACTTGCGATATTACTCAGTCGGCCTGCAGAGAACGGTGCCGGAAACTTGAATCGCCTTAAATTTTGCTTCAAACGATGCAATATCCATGTGTTATACCATGGGGAATAAGAATCGGATGCCAAGCTCAGTGCTAGTTATTTATTGAGAAATTTACCATCACAAATTTGCTGGTGTTGGAGATTACCATCACAAAGTTCTTGAACTGCAAATTACCATTGCAAAGCACTTATAGTTGGAAAGTACCATCGCTGTTACTATTTCCGTCAAAAACAAATGGAACTGGTACTGTATGCGTACAGTATTTTCAGAATTCCCAAGCTGCCCATATATTCCTCTGTCTTTGCCTCTGTTTTCAGTACCATAGCATCCGTTATACCTCATCCATGCCAGTGCCATCTCGTAATGTGTATTCATGTCCTGCTTGGTTGCCAACATCAGTGGAGCACGATAGTTCATCACCCTCGTCTTTCTCTTTTCTCTCGCCAGTTCAGCTGTTGGCTGCTGCGAGCATAGATCTTGCATCCACCAAGCTCATATATAACATTTCTTCGGTGTGCTTGAACAGAGAATAATGGCAAGCTGACCGTGGCACCAAGATTCCGTCTACACGCACGACTTGGCGTGCGATCGAGCTGATTGTGGCCTCTATTTTGCATCTGTGCTCCTGTTCGGTAACCTGCAGCAAAAACACGAGCATGTGGGCTATGGACCTGGCGCACACTCCGTAGGCACGGCAATGGTCGTGGGCAGTGCGGATTGGCAGGGTGCAAGGGTGTTGTTGTCTTTTCACAGCTTGCTGTTGGGACTTAACGAGAAAACTAACACCAACAGTATTTCCCAGCTATAAATGTTTTGTGATGGTACATTGCAGTTCAAAAACTTTGTAATGGTAATCTCCAACTCGGATGCCTTTGCGATAGTAAATTTCTAAATTTCTCTTATTTATTTATGTTGACACAAACTTCACAAGTGCTGCTGCGTGGTTTTGTTGAGGCAGCAATTTCCGAACAAGCTTCATCAAACTGCATAATTTACATCACGGTAAAATCGTGCCATCGAGCACGGTGCGCAGCCATCTTTGAAAGTTAGACGGGATGAGCCACGAAGTCGCCGCTCTCCTCGTCGTCGCCGTCCCAGAGCGCTCGGTCAGGGGCCAGCGAGCTCTTGAAAGTGTCGTCCCCTTTCTTCCCCGGCGGGAGTTGCGCGCGTTCAGCGTCATCGTCGTAGACGTCCTGGCACGCGCCGGCCACGCTGGCGGTGCGGTCGTAGCGGAGCAGCTGCTGCAGCACCTGATTCATCGACGGCCGGGACGGCGCGTCGTCCCCGGTGCAGATCACGCCCAGAACGAATACGGCCACGGCGTCCTGCGCAAACGCGGCGACGTCCTGGACGCTCATGCTCCTGTCCACGACGTCGTGCAGCGGGCCGCCGGCTTTGTACCGTCGCCACGCCCACTCCACCAGGCAGCACTCCGCGTGGCCGTCGTTCGCCACACGCCCGGTGACGAGCTCCAGCAGCACGACGCCGAAGCTGTACACGTCCACCTTCTCGTTCATCTTCGCGCCGCGCCCGCACTCTGCGTTAAAAAGCAGAGTATAAGTTCGAGTGCCATCGTACGCCTGAGATCAGTGAGATGAGATCTCAAGTGACTGTTTTACCTGGAGCCATGTAGCCGAAGGTGCCTCCGACGGCTGACACGGACTCGGGCTCACCGGACTTGATGAGGATGCGGGCGAGCCCGAAGTCGGCGATCTTCGCTCGGAAGGCCGGGTCGAGAAGGATGTTGCTGGACTTGACGTCCCGGTGCATGATGGGCTGCGCACACTCGTGGTGCATGTAGCACAGACCCCTCGCCGCGTCGATCGCGATGTTCAGCCGCGTCGGCCAGTTCAGTGGCTCCGGCGCGCCGATGCTCTCCCGCCGATGCAACCACCGGTCGAGGCTGCCGTTCTCCATGTACTCGTACACCAGCAGCTTGGTGTCGTCGCTGGAGATGCAGCAGAGGAGGCTCACGATGTTGTTGTGCCGGATGTCACCAAGGATCTTCACCTCGGAGTTGAACTCTTTGTCCAACTTCTCGTCGGACTTGCCCCTTCTCCGCAGCCGCTTCACGGCCACCACCAAGCTGGCGCCACCGCGGCCGCCGAGGTGGACGCGGTACACCTTGCCAGAGCCGCCGCTGCCGATCACGTTCTCCTCGCGTAGCCTCGTGAGCACGTCGCATTCCGTGAATTCCAGCTTGCGGAACGGCGTCATCTTCCACACCGTCACGTCCTGCTGGCGCCTTTTCTGGCGCAGGATGATGAGGAACCCCGCGACGCCGATGAAGGTGACGCCGGCGAGAACGGAGAACAAGATAGTAAGGCCATTTGACATTTGGTTACGGCCTTTGTAAGCGCATTTCGGGATGTTCAGGTTCAAATCCACCGTGGCGCAGAGGCCACCGTTTCCGAGGAACGCCTCTTTGTACGCCTGGTTCTGCAGCGACTCTGGGACCTCACCAAAGAGTTGGTTAGACGAGAGGTTGAGGATGGTGGGACGGATGTTATTGAACTCAGGTATGTTGCCGGTGAACTTGTTGTTGGAGAGATCGAGGATGGTGAGCACCGGCAGCGACCCGATCGCCGCCGGGATCTCACCAGATATCTGATTGCTGTTAAGTTTCAAGGATGTCAGGCTTCTCAGCGACCGGATGGATGGTGGAATTGAACCGGAAATCTGATTCCCGGAGAGGTCCATGTCTGTGAGGTTGGCGAAACCGGACATGTTCGCCGGTAACGCACCGGAAAACCTGTTGTTCTCCGCCTTGAAACTCTTCAGCCCCGGTGCGGAGGACGGCACCGGGCCGGTGAACTGGTTGTTCCCCATCTCAATCCGTGAGATGTTGGAGGATATCACGCTGGGCAGGGTGCCAGTGAAGCCGTTGTTCTGTATCATGACATTGGTCAGCTCCGGGAACGCCCACCATACCTGCTCTGGAAACTCGCCGACGAAGTGGTTGTTGTATAACATGATGTTATTCAGCTTGTTGCATTCCCCAAGGTTGGCTGGGAGCGCGCCGGAGAAACTGTTGTTGAACAAGACGATGTCGTAGAGCTTCTTGTTGAAGCAGAGAGTGTCCGGGACCTCGCCGGTGAGCAAGTTGTTGGCAACTTCCAGGTTGCCGAGTGGCGAGTGCTTCCCCAGCTCAGGCGGGAGTGGCCCCGAGAGCCTGTTGTTGAATATCCTGAGGTCCGTGAGGTTCGGCAGCAGCCCGACACTTGTCGGAATGGACCCGGTGATGTTGTTGTAGTACAAGTACAACAAGGTCAAACTCTTCATGTTGCCGATACTCTCCGGTATCGGTTCACTGAGCCTATTCGTCGAAAGGTCGAGCTCGAGCATGTTGACGGCGGAAATGTTGGCCCCGATCCCACCGACGAAGTTGGCCCCGATGCCACCGACGAAGTTGTTGGCGTAGAGGTACAGGTACTGCAGCTTCCGATGCTTCCAAACCCACTCAGGGATTTCGCCGCGAAGCATATTTTGCGACAGGTCAAGCAGCGTCAACTCCGTCAGCGCCGAGAGCGTGTCGGGGATGCCGCCAGTCAAGTTCATCCCCGCCAGCCAGAGCGTTTTTAGCCCGGTCAGCTTGCTGAACTCTCGAGGAACCGGCCCTGGCATGAACGGATTGTTTGCCAGCGTCAGCGTCTCGAGGTCAACAAGGTCGCCAATGGCTGCACCCGGATAGCTCCCATCGAAGCTGTTAGTGTCAAGAACAAGGGACTTGAGCTTGGGGAACCCAGCGACCCCCCTCGGCACGCTGCCGGTGAACCCATTGCTGGACAGGTTCAGGTGCTCCATCCCCGACGGCAACTTATAATCGACGTCAACCGGCAAAGCGCCGGAGAACTCATTGTTCGACAGGTCGAGGTACCGCAGGGTCGAGCAGCGGTAAAGCGCCGTCGGGAACTCGCCGGTGAGGTTGTTGAACGACAGGTCTACGTACGAGAGCTCGTCGAGGCTGCAAACGGAGGACGGGATCGGGTTGGCTATGTGGAAGCTTTGGAAGGAGAGGGCGGCGACGCGGCCGTTGCCGTTGCAACCAACCCCTTTCCAGCTGCAGTAGGTGGAGTTCGTGGAACTCCACGAGCTGAGCGCGGTGGGGTTGCCCCAGTCGTTCTTGATTGTTAGAAGCGCCGCAAGCTCGACGTCGTCAGCTTGCGCCGCCGTCAATGGTGTGGTTGGATTGGATGTGATGGCGATGATGAACACTAGTCGAAGGAAGCGGAAGTTAAGAGTGGAGCTTGCCATTACTGGTTGTTTGATACTAGGAGCTATGGAGCGGCAGGACTCGACAAGTCAACGGTTTCAAAGAGTTTTTGAGGCGCGATTGTGTCAGTCTGAGCCATCCGTCAACTGTGACTTGTGTCATCTGGAAGAATTGGAGGTGAAACTCCTAGTGAAGAGAAGCGGCGAAACGCTGATGAAGTGGCGAGTGGAGCGCTCCGTGGCCTCGTTCCAAGTGTAAAGGGTGTGTTCTTTGAAGCTCTATGTACTGTGCTGGTGAGTAGTGAGCCAACAAGTGAATAAGCTTGGTTAATATAAGAAGAGAAAGGCACGATAAAGACAAATCCGAAGACCTACCGGTCAAAGTCTCCGTCCACGTGTCGTCACAGTATAAGTGAAAGGTAAGTGCGGTGGAAATATGCGGCAATGTCGCCCTAAGGTTCTGTATCAGCTTTTCACACTGGTTTTTTTTACTGAAAAGCTAAAATAAAGTTTTAAAAATTGGGTTTTTAAAATGTTAAAAAGCTAGTTTTTGAGAAAATAAATTAAAAACTGAAAAGCTCATTCTAAACTGTTTTTTTAAATTTTTTTTACAGAAGCCAAATATATATTACAAAAATCAACAATCACTACTTCATCAGCCAGCTTTTTAACTATTCATCAACTAGCCTTTTTAAAAGCTTAAAACCTCCGATTCAAAAAAAAAAAAAAAGCCTAAGTTCTGCTTCTAGACTTGGGGTCATCGTCAGTCTCCATCAGTAGTAGATAAGATGGAATCAAATTACAATGAAGACGTAGTAGAAGCGTTTACTCCAGTTTTATGTTTTCTGCTTCTCGTTCGGTGGGAATCCACTACCTCTGCGTATCGGTTCTGTTCTTTCTAGAACACCGAGATAAAGCAGTGTTCTAAGTTCTGTGTTCGCCTAATGTTCGAAGTGCTTTCGCATGCACGTCGCCTGTGTTTGGCGGAGAAAACAGGGGAGTGAGGGTATCGATGCCGATGACTTTCGCTCGCAGGCGTGATTCCTCGCTTGCTCAGGCTTCAGAAGAACATCCGCACCGCACGAGGAGTAACTGTCGAACCAGTTCAGCAGACAGCTCGACCACGCATCCGCACCGCACGCAGGGGCCATCCTAGGTAGGGTCATTCTCGCTGTGCCGATCACGATAACGTTATTGAGTGGGACAAAATGGGCGACCGAGACCGTGGAAAGGTCTATCACGAGGGACGACTTGAGTAGGGAATAGGGAGTAATAATAGAGAAGAGAATATGACATCCATGGCTAATTGGCTAGCTACTGACTGCTGTGAGTGGATACGTACCCGCGCTAGGGAGCTAGAGTGCCCCGTTTCGCACGGCAACCACGCACCTGTATTTTTACGAACCTCGCTCGGAGTAAAGAAGCGCATCTGCTGCGGTTCCTAGCTCGGAGGGTAGCGATAGACCAATGACGACGGTGAAGGTGCGGCTCGCGGCGCCGCTGTAGCCGCCGAGGAGGACACGAAGGCTTTCGTTCACGAGGTCGATGCGGCGGCCTCCTGATCCAACGAGGCGCTGCCGGTGCTGGACACGCGCGGCGTCCTGGCCTTGGAGCACCCAAACGATGTTTTATGAGAAAAAAACATCGCGCCGAGCTCCCAGGAGCAAGATCACGTCGAGCGTCGCCTGGACGAACCGGCGGTGTTTTATGCCGCTTTTTGTTACGGTACGAGTTTGTCGTGCCGGCGGACGATATGGATAATGGCCGCGAGCTGCCTCTGGATCGCACGAGATCGTTGCATCAGCGTTGCATAGAGCCCAAGGCATTGCCACAACACAGGGAGAGGGAGAGGGAGAGCACGAGACACAGGCGGCCATGAGAAAAAGAACCACAAAAGGGTTCTCAAGAAGATATGCAATGTAGGCTGTAAGTAATAGAAAGCTTGTCCCCCGCATTCCAAATGGAGCTTAATGCTAGAACACAGCGATCTGTTAACAGCAGGAGAAACAAGCTTACTACCAAAACGGATATATCAAAACGAAAAAATATCGGTAACAAACAGAAAATAATAATTTAAATCGAAAAGATAATAACATTGGATTGTATAGTTAAATAGAGTTAAATATGTCTTAACTATTAAATATAATCTTAAATAATAACATAGATGACTTAAATAGTAAATTGCAGCACAATGAGAAACAAAATATGATCGCTCGGTATCTTACTATGACATGTGACATGTGAAGTGTTGTTCATCTAATCGATAGGATTAGAGTTTAAAACTTCAGATAGACATGCTTAAATTAAGTTTTACTGATAAAATCTTTCTATCTCGAGTTTTAATTCTATTCCAAGTGTAATAAAACGAAAAAAATGAGAAAATACGGAAAATTACCGATAAAAAAAATGGTAATTCCGAAAACGATCGGAAAAACGCTCGTCCCATTTTCGTTTTCGTCGCAACAACACTGATCTCATTTCCGTTTCTATTCTGTCTATCGAAAACGATCGGAAAAAAAAATAGTTTCGGAACCAGGACGGAACAGAAATTTACATTTTCATCCCTACTTACTACCTTCTTTACACGGATGACGTTATTAGTGGGCCTTTGTTGACGTTACGCCGATGATGGGCTCTTGTATTCGCGGGCCTTTGTATTGGGTTTACGCGACCGATCATGGGTTTTTATTCTTCATAGGCTTTGGATTTAGGTTGCTCAATTAATGGGCCCATTTTGAAATGCTACGATCTTTGAGGCACAATAACATTCCTCTGATTTCTGAACAGGGTCGGCGTCACCACTCACCACCCGTTCAGCTGCTTTTTTTTACTGTAGATGACGGCGTGTTTCTGGACAAAGAATGCCCATTTCTACTATTACTACTGTTCACCCCATTATCTGCTGCAACCTGCCCAGCACACGACACGCGCACAACCTTCCTGTTCAAGCACGCGGTGACTGACAAGCCTCCGCAGGTTGACGGGGTCGTCGTCGTTGCGTCACTCGATCATCTGTCGAACGAGGGAGCACTCAAGTCTGCAGTCTGCAGTCCGGCTCGTTCGTCGACGACGCGAGAGGGAAACAATTCCACGGGGACAGTAGTGGTGCTAGAGTTACAGAGGGAGCTGAAAGAGAGATAATAATAATAATAAATAAATAGCTGCTATAATTGTAAATAATATTGCTGTAGTGCTAAAATTGATAATTTTCAGATTTTCAAAGTGGGCCGAAGCTAGCTCCACTCATGCAAGATGATATATGAGGTATCCTTCACTTCCAAAAAATTGTAATCCAATGGTAGAGGTGGATTATAGTTGAAAATGGATTTGAGTCTGACAATATGTGGATCTCACAATTTTTTCTGTATCTCAAATTAAATAGCCAAACATAATTTTGGAAATGAAACTACTTATTCTTAACCCCAACTCAAACTAGCATATACTTAATGTATATTTCCCTAGCCCAAACCTAAGTTGCTATTCAAACGCCATCAGGGCAGTACCGAATGTTGGGCTTGAAGCTCTCGTCGTCGTCGATCGGCAACCATTGCCTCCTCTGGGAGCATCTTCCTTTGCTTTCGCGGCCATCCCCACCGGTCTCCTCACATTCCTACGCCTTTCTCCGGGACCAGAAAAAAATATGCGTCAATCGATAGTAAACCGCTGGCTGGCCGTGAACACGCCGCTGTCAAACAGCTCGCAAGAAACCAAGAGGAGGATCCGATCCCACGGCGATCGGGACGCCAGGGGTCCCGGCTGGACCGTCGTCAGAACTCAGAAGAAAATTATCCTGCGCAATAATTTGATGTGAACACCGCGCAAGATTCCGCGAGATTATTCTTGCCCAGACTCTCCTCGACTCTGATCTGAAACAATTAGTAGTCGATGCTGCTCGTCACAGTACAGGCCGGCCGACGATTCCTCGCATGACCAAGTGTTCGGGCATGGTGACCTGCTGCGACTTTCTTCTCTCCTCTTCTGGCGATGCGTGCGATCCCGTGTTTGAGAGACGGACGCAACACGCAGCGTGTCGCGCTTCGCCGCTTGGGCGGCGGTTCCGAACGATAGCGACGGCGCATGCCGATGTGTTGGTCCACGCCGGGTTCTCGGGAGTGCCCTGTCCGTCGTCGATCCATGGTGGTGCTCCTCTATGGATCTTGACACGCATGTCCAATTCTCATCAAGCCTCCATTCAAACCTTATTGCATATACTAAATATTTGTTGTAGATCCATGACGATCACATGGAGTACCATTTTGTTCAACAAATTTGGAGGTCCTGAGCATGGCCCCCTCCATGTGTTGTTGCTTTCAGTTTCTCTGTCACAAAATCTTCCGGACCGCTCATCATTTGATCGGGGCATCTCCTGTAATAAATTCAGAAAACGAAACACCTGTCTCCTACTGCTGCTGCTTCTTCTACATCTCTCCGAGGGCGAGGCTGCGCAGGAGACAGGTTAGCTAGCCTCTTCTTCAGCCAAGATCGCCGTTTCTTCCTCACGTCGCCAGACGCCAGTCACAAAAAACCATCGGAAACAAAATCAAAAAGTTGGTGGACGCTGGTTTGAAAAGTACTATGATGCCAGGGGCCCCAAATATCTCGAGATCTTGTAAGACCGCTTCATAAAACCAGTCAAAAAACTACTCTTGAAAAAAATCATTTGGCACATGAAGCTCTACCAGTAATTAATTATACTGGAATCTGTACGAACATTGATTGAATTCGATTTGCACGAACGGAAAAGAACAGGTGCGACTTTGATGGATGCCTTCGGTTTGGAATCCTAATAATAACTGGGTTCAGGCAACAGGAAATTGGAACAATGTGAAAGGGGCAGATGCCTTGTGTCTCCTTCGTTATTATTATCGCGGTGTGAGAATCAGGCCCCATCGATCGACGTCGGATTTTGACGTGTGTTTTCGCCGGTGATGGAGCTGTCAAGTGTCAATTACCGATGGAAAAGTGCTGATCGCTTCTGGGACAGGGAAGGCGAACCCAGCGACTTCTTTCGTAAGGTAGAGCACGCGGCAACCCCTGATAGACCAGTAGCCTCTCTAGATTTCTTGAAGGCATGTGCGGCCCTGTTCGGTATCTAGAAATTTTATAAAAATCTCAATAAATTCACATAAACAGTTTAATTTTACCTAAAAAATATAAAATGGAAAAATTCCACGTTCCAAATAGGGTCTAAAGCTCTTCAACAGCAACATCACAGTGACCAGAGAACCCTCCTTTGCCCAACACAAGATTGGGAGAAAAGTTTGTTTGTGCTCCACACACATCTTCATCAATCATCAGTTACATTTGACCATATAGTTTTTTTTTAAAATATCAACAATGCACATCATCAAGATCATTTTTTTCCCATTCTGCAAATTCATATCCGTGCAACTTTGGGCCGTTGATCTGTCCCAGACACATACTAGTGTTGACATAGGTACTAGATTTTCTTGATCACAAGACATGGACATCTAAATTCAAAATAAACTTGACGCCACCCTTCTTTGTTCCATGCCAAAACAAAGAACCATTTAGGTGCTGTTTGGTTGCATGAATTTCAATGGGAATGACAATGTGAATAAATCAGTGTTATTAGCAGTGGGATCTCTAATTCCATTTTTTGTTTGTTTGCTCATCATGTAATCGGATGCCTGTGCGTTGAAGAGGGAACGAAATCCTCTCCCGTCGAGGTCAAAATTCAGAGGGGTACTGTAGCTGAAAGTTAGGTAGCTTCTCAACTGTCGAATCGAAAACGAATGCTTCAGGTTTGATGCTACAATAAATCGCGATCAACATCTTCAAATGAGTAGCACCAAACTTTAATGCACTGTAGCTGCTATTATTTACTGTAGGTTCCCACGCTACAGTTGCCCTCTGCGTTACAGCAGAGGAAATGGATCCGTTGAAGAGTATCTTGCCGCTGAACTCCATGGCCTACGACGGCACCATCGACACCTCCACCTTCTCGATTGATAACGACTTCTCACACACCACTTACGTCCGCTGCTGCTGCTGTCACGCCTTGAAGCCACCGTTAGTCGTCCGCCGCGTTCGCTACCGAAGTCGCCGCTGCTTGTTGTTGTCGGTCTGCCAAAGCCACCCGCCCGTACTCGTTTCCAGCTGCCGAAGCTTCAGTGGCTGCTCATGGCCGGACGCGCTTGCTTCCCGCTGCCGAAAATGCTACCATTTGCCGGGCCGCCTAAGCCACTACCACCGCCGCTGCTCGGCGCTCGCCACGTTCGCTGGCCACTGTCACGCCCGCTGTCAATTGTACTCCTTTTCTTCATCCATCTCGCCTAGACCAAGAACCGCCGCCTCTTGCCACCAGTGTCGACTCCCTGTCCTCGCCCTCCCCGCCTCGGCCGAGCGCGCGGGACTACCAGTACGTAACTGCGGCGACAGTGGAGGGCGGAGGCGGCGAGGTGGCGCTGGGACCGGCCTCCGACGACGGTGTGCGTACACAGGGACGCCACGGAGGCCGCTCGCTGCCCGCTACCGATGCGCTGTGGAAGGCGCTGCCGCTGCTTGCACAAGGAGTCAAGGACTGAGTCGAGGACAACAGGTTTCGTAAAGGGATTTGTTGCCGGTGGTACATAGGCGGTACCTGACTTACGAATGCCGGAATAGATGACGGTGTGATTTGATTACGGATCAATGTAACCAAACATAAATTGACGCTTTTCATTAATACCAGAAACTATTTACTTTCTCTGTTTTTAAATTGACATCGGTGTTGACTTTTAATTTTAATTTTAACTTTTCATCTTATTAAAAAAAATTAATAAAGACTATATATTTTGTTATAATTTAATTAATCATTAGAGTTATTTGAATCACAACTTAAAAATTTACATATTTGAATTAATTTTTTGAATAAGACAAAAGGTCAAAGTTGAAAAATCAATGACAACATAATTTAAGAACATAGAGAGTACGTCGTAATAGGTTACTCTATCTGTTTTTTAATTCAGGTCATTGTTAATTTTTAAATTTAACTTTGGTCATTCGTTTTATTCAAAATTTTTTATAAATTTTATATATTTTAATATAATTTGATTTATCATTAAAATTATTTAAATAATAATTTAAATTTTTATATATTTGAGTAAAATTTTTAATAACACGAATGATCAAAGTTAAATTAAAAAGTCAACTAATCATCGATTAAATAACGGAGTGTATACAACCAAACGCGCTCTAATCATGTCGGGTTCCGACCTCGGTTTTAAAACTCTACGCCCGTTCTGTTCTATTTCGCGGCGCGGCCACGCAGCCACAATCTGGAAGCAGCAGCGCACACAAGGACACGGTCACACAGCACACAAGGGCCAAAATCCCCAGGGGATTCCATCATCAGATCGCGTTTCATCACTTGTATATAAGGAACGATACCGTCCACGGGCTGACTGACACATGGGTTCTGGCTGGTTCGTGGCGGATCGCTTGGCACGACGCCGGCCCTGCAAATCGTGTGAGCTCATGTGTTGCTGCCTACCCGGAGAGGGCGATTGGTTGCGAGTTACTGGAAAGGAGGGAGGGATTTTTGGGCACTTCGGTCCTCGGATGCGTTCCTCAGAGCATCTCGCCGCCGGTCGCGGAAAGGTGAGATTTTTTTTTTATTTTCTTCCCTTCTCGTCCCCATGTTTCTTCGGTGGCGCTGCTGCCGCGCTGGCGACGACGGGGAGGCGTAGCGCAAGGGGCCTCTCTGTTGCTGCGTTTCTTTATTGACACGGCTGTCCGCTGCTGCTCGCTCGCGGCGTCTCTCTGGTGCCACCTCTTCCATGTGGCGTCCACGCACTTGCTTCGCGTCGCACTGAGCCCCTTTGTCCTCTCGCCGGTCGCCAGCTTCTTCTGCCCCTCCTGTTCTGGAGACTGGGAGCGGCTCTTGGGTTCCACCTGTCGCCTCTGATCTGGACGGGAGCCCGAGCCTCCTTCAGTCGGTTCTTGGTCGGCTTCGCGGTCCTCTTCTTCTCCCCCTTCGCAGTTCTTCTTGAGAGAGAGATGCTCGAGTTCTGCTAGAATTATGTTTTGCCCTGCTGCAGTGCTTGTTTCGCTGTGTTTGTTCTGAGATGGAATCTGACGGTTGCAGGGACCTACTGCTGAGCTCGAAGGGCGGTACTTGTCTTTGCCGTAGGAGAATATGGCGGGGGCTGCTCTTGTCGCAATCGCGGCTTCCATAGGCAACTTGCTGCAAGGGTGGGACAATGCCACCATTGCAGGTGAATCTTGTAGTTTATCTGTATCTGTTTCGCTGCATGTCACTCTTGTGTAGGCAGAGTTATATTTCTATGATTTTTCGGATCAGTTGCTAGGAGGCTAGGACAACAGAGATCAGATGTCGTTTTTTATGTTCTTATGGGACGTTCGAAGTATTCTACTCGAAGCAATTGATCGTTCTTAGAGTCTGACAAAAAGATCAGCTCTAATGTTATAGTTAAAAAATGATTACCAGGACAGTAAATTATTACTCGCTTTTGCTTCGTCTTCCCTACTGAAATTAGAACTACTCACTCGTCAATTATGTGGTGTCTCTTAACTATTTCTGTTGCTTTGTTTGCTGTGAGCATAATGTGATATTTGCTTTGTTTAAGATTTTCTGGTATAAAGATTGACAAGACTCATTTCCAGCTGCTGTTTTGTACATAAAGAAGGAGTTCAAATTAGAGACCGAGCCCACTGTGGAGGGGCTAATTGTGGCTATGTCGCTCATTGGTGCGACTGTCATCACAACATTCTCAGGGCCTGTATCAGATTGGATTGGCAGGCGCCCTATGCTCATCCTCTCTTCAGTTCTGTACTTTATCAGCAGCCTCATCATGCTATGGTCCCCAAATGTTTATGTGCTCCTGTTGGCCCGTCTTATAGATGGATTCGGAGTCGGTTTGGCTGTCACACTTGTGCCTTTATACATTTCAGAAACAGCTCCTCCAGAGATTAGAGGTTTGCTAAATACACTGCCTCAGTTCAGTGGATCAGGAGGGATGTTCTTGTCCTACTGCATGGTGTTTGGGATGTCACTGTTGCCATCACCTGATTGGAGAATTATGCTTGGGGTTCTTGCGGTACCTTCTTTATTTTTCTTTGGGTTGACCATATTTTTTCTACCTGAATCCCCAAGATGGCTTGTCAGCAAAGGGCGGATGGCGGAAGCAAAGAATGTGCTGCAGAGATTACGTGGGAAGGATGATGTCTCAGGTGTGTTTTGTTAACAACACGATGTTCATTTTACTTGTGTCCCAGTTGACCTGTTTCAAGTATTTGCCGCATTGTAGTACTGAAAGGACACTTGCTTTCAGATGTCATATGTTAGTGCTAACTGTTGAATCATTAAAATGAATTCAAATAAACAGTGTGCTAACACAAAATTTCAATTGCATTTTGCTGAGTGCTGATCGTGTCACATTATTTTTCCCTTTGATTTGAAAATTTTAAAGTGTTTTTTTGGTTTGCTCTCCCCACTTATATTTTAGACCCTTTGTCACTATTTTATGGTGGCTTACACATACTATGGCATGTCAAAAATATAAGTTTGCACGTTTTGCTCATTCAAATAAAGAGTTTCATTGAGCTATGGTTGTCAATGCAACTACAGTTTATAACTTATGTAATCTCCTAATACCAAGCATGCAAGTTTATTATGATTTCACCTTTAAAATTTAAAAGGTCCATGTTTACAGAGTAGCATGATTCAGATTCAATATGTGCTATGACTAGTTTGGTTAATAATTAATGTTAGCTGAGAACCTAATAATATGGCTTACCCCTCATTCTGTTTTATTCATATTTATTTATTGATCACGAAAAAAAACCCATGGTATAACTCAAATATGCAATATGCAGGCGAAATGGCTCTTCTTGTTGAAGGTCTGGAGGTTGGAGGAGACACCTCCGTTGAAGAGTATATTATTGGCCCTGCTACCGAGCCAACTGATGACCATGTTGCTGATGGTGACAAGGACCGAATTACCCTATATGGGCCTGAAGAGGGCCAATCATGGATCGCTCGGCCTTCCAAGGGACCCAGCCTTCTTGGAAGTGTGCTTTCTCTCACATCTCGCCACAGCAGCATGGTGAACCAGAGTGTACCCCTTATGGATCCCATTGTCACGCTTTTTGGGAGTGTTCATGAAAACATGCCTCATGCTGCTGGAGGAAGTATGAGGAGTGCCCTATTTCCAAACTTTGGCAGTATGTTCAGCGTGACAGATCAGCACCCCAAAACCGAGCAGTGGGATGAGGAGAACCTTCATAGGGATGATGAGGAATATGCATCTGATGGTGCTTTAGGTGACTATGAAGACAATATCCATAGTCCACTGCTCTCCCAAACTACAAGCATGGAAGGTAAGGACATTGCACACCATGGTCAGCGTGGAAGTGCTTTGAACATGAGAAGGAGAAGCCTCTTGGATGATGGTGGTGAGGCAGCGAGCAGCACTGGTATTGGTGGGGGATGGCAGCTTGCATGGAAATGGTCTGAGAGAGAAGGTGAGGATGGTAAGAAGGAAGGGGGTTTCAAAAGGATCTACTTACACCAAGAGGGGGCCCCTGGCTCAAGAAAGGGTTCGGTTATTTCACTCCCTGGTGGAGGTGAAGCTCCTGAAGGTGGTGAATTTATACATGCTGCTGCTTTGGTCAGCCAGTCAGCACTTTACTCGAAGGATATCACAGAACAGCGCACGGCTGGTCCCGCCACGATGCACCCGTCGGAAGTAGCTGCCAAAGGTCCAAGTTGGAGAGATCTATTTGAAGCTGGTGTGAGACGCGCCCTGTTAGTTGGTGTTGGGATTCAGATCCTTCAACAGGTAGGCATGATACTACCTATCTGTGGAAACCTGTTCCCGGTCTTACTCTATGCAGTTATGAAGGAGGAAAGGAAAGATGTTTAACACTAAAATAGCTAAATGAACCATAATTCTTGACAGTAACTTTTCATACAATTATTTGTATTCTACGGTCTTGCAAAATTATAGCTTAAGTCTCTTAACAGTCTCCTAATAAGAGTTAACTAACTAGATTTTCTTTCCTTCATATAGTTTGCTGGAATAAATGGGGTTCTCTACTACACTCCACAAATTCTTGAGCAAGCCGGCGTTGCTGTACTTCTTTCCAATCTTGGGCTCAGTTCGGCATCGGCATCCATCTTAATCAGTTCTCTCACTACCCTACTTATGCTCCCTAGCATTGGATTGGCCATGAGACTTATGGATATTTCTGGAAGAAGGTAACTTGTTTCCTTAAGTTGCATTTAGTACGACTAGTTACTAGAAATATGCAAAATGCATCTGAAGGACCATTATATAATACTTCTCCTCTTGCTGCAGGTTTCTCTTACTACGCACAATTCCGATCTTGATAGCATCTTTGATAGTTCTGATTGTGTCCAATGTTATCGACTTTGGTACAGTGCCCCATGCTGCACTTTCCACAGTTAGTGTCATCATTTACTTCTGCTGCTTCGTCATGGGCTTTGGTCCCATCCCCAACATTCTGTGTGCTGAGATTTTTCCAACTAGGGTTCGCGGCCTCTGCATTGCCATCTGTGCCCTGACATTTTGGGTCGGAGATATTATTGTCACATACAGTCTCCCTGTGATGCTGAATGCTATTGGCCTAGCAGGTGTGTTCGGTATATATGCAGTTGTTTGTGTGATCGCCTTTGTGTTTGTTTTTCTGAAGGTCCCTGAGACAAAGGGCATGCCTCTTGAGGTCATCACTGAGTTCTTTGCCGTTGGTGCAAAGCAAGCGGCTGCAAAGGCCTAATTTCTCCAGAATCTTTGCTTTCCACTTTTGATCGTGAACTGCAAGCTTGTACCTATTTCACCAAGAGGCCTGGGAATCTTTTTGATTTGTAAATTAGATGGAAGAATATATCTTCTTATGCCTGTAAAGAACAGCTTTTGAATAGGAAAACTGTGTCCTTTACTGACAGATGTTGTTTGTTAGTACTGTGTTAGGTATATTGTTCGTGAGTGGTTGTTGGTACGGATGTTTAGAATAAAGTTGCTCTGATTCCATTACTATATTTTCTGTTCCAAATAATTTTTATGTAGTCTTGCATGCTTTGGCACTACTGTATATTGTATAGTGTATTGTATGTCAAAGCTTCTAAGCTCAGTGAGCTATTGCTAACTACATTGCTAATAAGTGTAATGGAAGGCTTGTTCACATGAATAAATTGAATTCGGTGGTATGTAATTAAATAGGGAATTTTTTGTAATATACTGTTGTATTTATATTTAATGATAAAAAATATAATACTGCCAAAAATGATTTTGTAATTAAAGGGTGCCACTCAGTTGTAGCATGGTTTTGGATGCATCTATATCATCACAGCATAATCACAGAAATCGTTAGGGAGATGCTACAATAATTTATGCATAATCATATAACTACATGCCCCTTTCATATCCTGTTTTGTATTGTGAAAATGGACCTCTACTTTTAAACTGGGGTTAAAAAAATTCATTTCTTTTGTCCCACAACAAAGCACAGGTTTAAGATCCAGCGTAGATTGTTTGTTGGTCTCAAACAGACCATGGTGCCATTGTGTAAGGATGCGACGGGAGTTGGGTTGTGAGGTCTTTTTATTATTTGAACTGCCAGGTGCTATCTTAACCACCACCACGCCACCCCGGGTTGGTCGTGGGTTTTTATCGTGATTTGTATTGGATTTTTTATGGCAATCTCTGCGTACTATATAGTAATAACTAAATTTCAATCTTTGCTGGATTAAGAGGGAAATGATCGTATCAAAGAATGGAATAATGACGAGCTTCTCCTCCCTGCACAGCACTTGCAAGTTTTTTTTACAACGACGACGCGGGCAGATGGAAATCGTGAACACAGTGAGCAGATAACGAAGAGATGGATGATTCGCAGTCGACTGTTGGAAGAGGGAGGCTTGGCTATCGTCGATCAGCATGCAGCCGTTTCCTTCTCTGGGAGCATGGGAGCATCTTCATTTGCTTTCGAGGTCATCACCGCCGGTCTCCCCCTACTTCTCCCCAGGCAGATAGATGGTGACGCCTTTCTCCGGGACCGAAAAAAAAAAACGCACGCATCAATCGATAAACTTTTTCGTAGAAGCGGCTGGAAGGAGGCCGCGCTGCCATGAACAAGCCGCTATCAGACGGCGCTCGCAAGAAACCAAGAGGAGGATCCGATCCCACGGCGATCAGGACGGCGCCAAGGGTCCGTCCGGCTGGACCGTCGTCAGAATAAAAATATCCTGCGCAATAATTTGATGTGAACGTCGCGCAATTATTCTCGCCGGGACACACGTAAAAATATCCTGCGCAATAATTTGATGTGAACGTCGCGCAATTATTCTCGCCGAGACACACGCAACTCTGTTCTGAAGCCGTCGACAGTCGATCCTGCTCGGCGCTCGCCACAATACAGGCCGGCCGCCGATTCTTCGCATGACAGAGTATTCGAATCCATGCTCGAGCACGGTGCTAGTAGTATGACTTTCTTCTCTCCAAACTTCTAGCGACGCGTGCGATGCGGTCTTTGAGAGACGGACGCAAGAAGCAAGCAGCATGTCGCGCAGCTTGGGCGGCGGTTCCGAACGAGAGCGACGGCGCGCGCCGAGTGTTGGTCTCTTCATGTCTCTCCACGCAGGGTTCTCTGGAGCGCCGTGTCCGTCGTCGATCCATGGTGTGATGTGATACCTCCTCTGTGGATCTTGACCAGACACACACGCATGTTCGGTTCTCATCAAGCTCCGGCCTGCTTTGTTAAATTTTACCAGTGCCTCGATCCATTCGTTGAATATCCATGACGACACCATGAGTTGCATACAATTTTGTTCAATAAATATGAAGGTCCTGAACACGGCCCCCTCCTTTTGGTGTTGCTTTCAGTTTCTCTTATCACAAAATCTTCTGGACCACTGATCATTTCAGGGCATCTGCTGTAATAAATTCAGAAAATGAAACATCTCTCCGAGGGCGAGACTGCGCAGGAGACAGGTAGCTCGCTTCTTCTTCAGCCAGGATCACCGTTTCTTTCTCACATCGCCAGACGCCAGACCCAAGATAAAACCATCGGAAACAGACTCTATGAGAGCCCTTTTAGAGTAGACTGGTCCAATGCTCGTGTGCTAACTCCTAATTGAGAGTCTTTTGTTAGCGTATTACTTATAGTATAATGTAATATCACATAGATCATTTGTAACGTGATCTGGACGCGCTAAGTTGATAAAATATGCGTACCCATTAATAAGGATAAAAATATCGTATCTTTACAAAATCATCCAATCCAGTGGCAGAGATACTGTAGATTTTCATTGTGGGTCGTGCATAGTGAAAACAGCAGGTTGGTGCACCAACACAAAGCCATGCACGCTAAGGTCGACCTCTCGGACTATATAATGGGGAGGGGCGCCGTATGGATGAATATTCGATTCTCTTATTTACAGTTTCTTATCTACAAATTTTAGGTGATGAGGGACTCCTCCATCAATTTGAGGGGTTTTCATCGGTGTATGTAGATGACCCTTTGTTTGGGGATCAAAATGTTAACTTTCAGGGAAGTCGAGTTGGCTGGGATACATAGTGCATATCGGTGATCATCTTCAACATGGTCGTGACATCTGCTTGTCTTTCTCCTCAATCGCAATAAATATCATCACTCGATCCTGCGAGGAACAAGTCTTAGTTGAAGCCTATTCCTCCCGTGTACATGTGCTGAGGCCAGTGGTGCTGTGAGCGACCATCTGGCTGGCATCCACGAGGACTCCGGGAGCCCCATCGCTCCCGGATGTTCTAGGGTCGATATGGGACGGCCACAGCCAACTCGACCTCCCTGGAAAGGTTACCGCCGTCGAACTGCTCCACCACTGCAACTCTCTCTCATTGTAATGTAGACAGTGGAAGAGTCCTTGTATAATTATGTATAGGGTTTATAAAACCGCTCAAAACCGGCCGGTTTGAGCGGTTTTCGGTGAAACCGGTTCGGTTCGGTTTTTGTTTTAAAAATTTAAAAAAATTTGAAAATTTGAAAAAATTCGAAATATCGAAAACCGATAAAATCGGTCGGTTAACCGGTGGGTTTCAAATTTTAAATCGAAAAACGGCCGGCTAACCGGTAAAACCGATCGGTTTACTGTAACAGTTTGTTCAAATTTTGATTTTTTGATTTGGAGCGGTTTTCGATCGTTTTTTTTCGAGTTTTGTTAAACCGATCCCGATCGATTTTAGCGGTTTAAATGAAATAGTAAACTTGATTATGTATCCTGAAAAGATGCTTTCTTCGTTCCAAGTGTTTGCAGGTGATGTGTCTGTCATCGTATAAACAACTGTGATGTACTAATTGAACAGGGACTATAAATCGGACTATCTATTTTGAAAACACGCATTTAATAGATACGGCATCGCGGCACTGCTAACTTGAGTGCAATCCATTAGGCCCATGTTGACGGCCCACAGAAATCGTGTGAATCTGGAACTCACCGACTGTCTCCGAGGTATGTTCCGATAAAGTAGCTGGCACCACATCGTGTATCACCAATTCCAACCGCGACAGACGCTCTCGCCCCGCCGCATCTCACTAAGGTCGTCACCCGCGCTAGGACCTAGCATTCCCATGCATTCTCTTCGGTTACTATCCGGGTTATGACCCGCGCTCTGCCACATGGTCCAGCACAGTCACCGGGGCGAGTATATGCGGTGGAAATACCCTGACAGGGTCACAACTGAATAAAATAATGCATAACATGAGTGTAAAAAAAACATATGCGTTAAAATTAAAGAGAATTTGATACATGTCATTATAATTTTTGTAAACTTTAAAATATAATTGATGTGTCAATGATAGATAGAGCTCTGCAAGTGAATGACACGTGTGTTCGAATGTCAAATTTCAAAATTGTCAAAATTGTAATGGCATATATCAAATTAATTTTTAAAATTAACGTCGTGACGCTTCTGACAGTGGGGGCAGGCCACATTGCAGGACTCACAGTACACGTTCTTGGCTAGGTCACCAGGCGAGAATAATTGAGTAAGGAGATCTTGCCGATTAACATGCGAGCCAATGCGTGCCTCCTCTTTCTTTACTTGAAGAGTAGCTCGCACCGCGATGTGTGTACACGATATCAGCGGGTTGGAGGCTCACATCCCGTCACATGTACACTGAGGTAAGTATACCTGGCCAATTAGGCCGGGTCAAATGGGCTAGTATGTGGCTCGACACGAGCACGGCCCGGCACGATGTGCAGCTGAGTCGAGTTGGCCTAAGCACAACACGAGACGTGCTTGGGCTTAGGCGCAGACCTGTTGGCACGGCACAGACACAGCCTGTTTAGGGCGGCTCGACTAGCACGACACTTGGCCCGTGTAGCCGTTAGGCCCGGCCCGGCACAGCATAGCCCGATAGGTCCGTGGAACTTTTATTTAAAATTTAATGTTAAATACATGTAATTAGACTCATTTATATTTAAAATTTAATATTTTAAGTATTGTATAACCATTTTTAGTAATTAATCGCGAAAAAATGAAGTTATCCGACCTCACATTAAAGCAACAAAAAATATAAAAAAGTGAAAAAAATAAATAATGCATAAAGAGAATCACAATATTTTGGTGTCTACATAGATTCTGAGGAAAAATTTAAAAAATCTATAGTATAAAGAATTTAGCTTCCTAACGCATTGTTGTACTCCAAATCCATGGTGGCACGTTGTTAGTTTGATGACTTTTGAAGTTCCTAAAAGGTTTGAATGGATTTCAATGATTGAGTGAATATCATAGGAAATATGTGTAATTGTAGGTACCACCGGTAAATTCTACATTAATATGGTAGGGCTTCTTGATGGATGACAAGAACGATCTCTAATACAAGGAGCATCGAGCGTTGTTGGATCTAAGTCTAAAAAATAGCTAGAGAGTTCATAGGATCGTGATACTATTAAAGGGGTCAAATTATTTTTCTCGAGTCAAACAAATGTTAGGAGTTATGAATGCTCTTAGTTGACTTAGAAAGCACTTAAGATGACAGAAAAAGCAGAGCGAATAAAGCCAAAGTCAAAATGAATATGAAGACTCAGATTCAGCTTCAAAAACACACCAGAAAGTCTGGTGGGCCAAGAGATTAGAGTACGAAAGAGTTATTTTTTTTAAGACAAAGTGAAGAAGTCATCGGACAGTCCAGTTAAAGTGGGCACCGGATAGTCCGATGTAATATAGAATAGATTTCAGAGAGAGTGTCTCTCAGTTCTACAGAGGTATGGAGTCACTGGACAGTCCGGTGACTGAATAAAACAGACAGCTTTATACCATCATGTTCCAACGGTTTTTTGGGCTTGAAGCCTATTTATACCGTGCAAAGGGACATTTTTCAGTGTGCCTGAGGTCTGAGTTGCTAGAGCAAACTTGTTAGAGGCCAAGGGTCACTAAGGAGAGACCACAACTCAAGATTGTAGATCTTTTGTGCAAATAAGAGAGCGAATAGGAGCATTCATACACTTCTAAAGCTTGTAAAGCTTTGAAATAAGTGATCTTTACGCATTACTTTTGGTTTGGCAGCCTGACTAGTTAGAAGTCGGTGATCGAGCTTCCGAGAAGACTGTGAAAGATGATGTCAAATTTTTACACAGTATCAGGTCCTCCGCTCGAAAGAGACACTAACAGAGAGCGTTCAAGCTTTGAAGGTTTGCTCTTGTGAGTGCTTATTATTCGCTACAGTCAGAGACATCAATGAAGGTTTGCTCTTGTGAGTGCTTATTATTCGCTACAGTCAGAGACATCAATAACTTCACTTTGAGAGTGAAGCGTATCTTAGATTGCACCATTTTGGTAATGGTGGGAGGGACCGTACAACGACGGAAATGATCCAACGAGGATTAGAGAAAAATACCAATTTTTTGAGATATCAAAAAAACCGATGAGCATTCTTTTGTCTCTTTATTTACTTTTCGCATTTCATAGTTGTTGAGTAAAATTATAGGTTGCTTTGTGATTTTTTTTTGGCTATCGTTCTAATGTTTGTTTATTTTTTTATTGAGAAAATTGGATTGTCGACACTAAAAGATGACGATTTTAAAAATTTACTATCGAACCACTCAGATTTGTATTTTTTTAAAATCTACCGCTCCATTATTTTGAATGCTAATGTCGTTAGTTTACACCTTTTTACCCCTCCACTTCTTTTACCCCTCCAGTCTTCTTCCTCCCATCTACGAGCTCCTCCAGTGTGCTGCGCTCTCCCCCCTGCACTGCTCCCTCCCCCTGCGCCCTGTGTCCCTCTTGTAAGAATAAACTTGTGCATTTCAGTTTTTCGTTGTTCTCCTGTCGAAATTAGTTAGTTGACTGACGTTGCGCTGCGTTCGCACGGGGCGAAGTCTTGGTTGTCCGAGTTTCCCGCCATGATCGCACGTTGTTAAACGGTCATGGCGTCGGCGCGGCATGCTTGGTGGAGCGGGCATGTCGTGAGTTCGTTGAGGCCACGAAAAAGGCCGTTGTTTCCCTTCCGTTATAAATAATCAAAGTGTTTTTCTTGAGGCTGCAATCGCAGCGCAATACTTTCCTGGCGTTCCACTCGTGTCCGCGTGTGTATTCATCTCGCCGGCGTTCATCCCTTGTCGGCGATCGCTTCCGGCGAACTCTGACAAGTGGCATCAGAGCCATTACGTCCTGAGGGCGCCATGTCTCACCGACGAGAGGAATCACCGGAGCCTGACGGTCGCCGCCACTCACCATCTCCGCCGCCCAGGCAGCCCCGAACCCGCGATGAAAGGCGGGAGGTGGTGATTGAGCGGGTGGTCGAGAAGGCGTCGAACTCCATAGTCTACCCTATCCTCACGCGCGCCAATTACACGGAGTGGTCGTGTAACGACCGGGTTTTCACTTACCTTTCGATAAGTCCCGATCTCACGTGACGTTGCCAATCCCAGGAGTTTGGCAATCACGATATCTCAAGCGATCAATCAAAGAACCATAACAGAAATATTAAACAAGAAACAAATTAGAAAATTAGCAGATCAGAGTAAAATGATTAGAATATAATCCTCCAAAGGGGTCCATCGGCACGCAGGCCGGAAATATCTCAGAGCGGATATATCTCTATCGTGAAACCAACAAAAGCAGCGGCGGAAGCATCAT
>BCLH01003184.1:3078-28545 GCA_001602315.1 Zoysia pacifica
TAAACGGAGAATGATTCAAATTTGGGATTTATACTAAACGGAGAATTATCATACTCAAAGCATTTAACCATTGGATCACGATTGGAATCAGAACATTCGCCACAACCGAACTGAGTAGTTGGTACACTACAATACATCGAAAAGATCAAACCTGTTAGTATCAGCAACTGAACTGCAAAAGATCAAACCCATTAGTAGTATCAACTGAACTGCACTGATATACTTCAGCAGAAATGTTTCAATATCCAAATCAGATTTTTTTTTTTTAAAAAAAAAAGTGTCTACAGAGCAGAAAAATATATTTGCAACTCACAGACTAGATGGCATTCTGTAGGCGATTAATACATTGAAGGATAGAAAGTAAAATAACAATAAGTTCTTAGGTCGCAGTTATATACACAAAATATGTATTTTATGCATTGAGAACAACTGAATACAGAACTAAATAACAAATATATCAAAGATCAACTATGTATATCAGTGATTTAAGTATGTAGGAAAGTGACACTTCCTTCATGGTGTCTTCGTTAGTTACTTTACAGAATCGCATATAGCGTGGCTGCAGCAATACTCGAACGCAAAAAATTTACAGGGAGGAAAATATTGGAACACCAGGTATGGTGACACCTGCATCTACAATGAAGATATTGCCAGTCACATATGATGAAGCTTCATGAATCAGGAAACGAACGAGCGACGTCAACGCTGGATCAGTTGTGCCATGATCTTTCAGTGGCACTATCTTTGAAGCCACAGTGTTTAACCATCTTTTTTGCAGCAGGGGAGCGGTTATCTCTGATTTGAATAGCCCAGGTGCAATTGTGTTTACTCTGATGCCATATACTCCCAACTCCAAAGCCATTAACTGAACTTCAACCAATATACCCAATTTCAGTTTATATTGAACACAGGAATGCATAAATTTGATAAGGAATAAGAACATGACCTTTGTAGCATAATGCACAGCAGATTTGGATGACGCGTATCCAATGGAACCAGGAAGATGACCACGGTTAAGACCAGCTATAGACGAAATGTTAATGACTGAACCTTTTATCTTGGCATCTCGCATGTGTCGACAAACATGTTTGGCGACAAGCCATAAGCCGGTGAGGTTCGTCTTGATGAGTTTGTCCCACTCATCCTCAGGCCAATCAAGTGGCGAATGCACTCCTCCTGAAGTAGGAAACGGCACCAAAGTTACATGCCGGTGAATTTAATATATTGATTCATTAACCGACAAGAAGTAGCAAATCCGTTAAAATTTGACATCAGTATACGCGTTTGGACATTCCCCCTCAATTGATCCGCAAAGCGCCAAAGGCATGGTCAAATAGAATTGCAAGGAACCAGGGCTCGTACAGCAGAGGGAGGATCGGATACCTCGAATTCCAGCGTTATTGATCAAGGCGTCGACGCGGCCGAAGGCGTCCCATGCCCTCTGCACCGCGGCCTCCATGGTCAAGCCGCCGGTGGCGACGTCGAGCTCAACGGCCATCGCACGGGGACCTTCTGCGGACTCCAAGGCGTTTATCTCTTCGCAGAGAGAACGGAGGCGATCCGTGCGGCGGGCGGCGGCGACGACACGGCAGCCGGCGCGAGCCAGGTCGAGGCAGAACTCACGGCCGATGCCGGATGAGGCGCCCGTCACAAGAACCACTTGCCCCTCCACCCTGCTCCACGGCGCCGGCATGGGTATCGTCCCCGTCCCCGCCGTCGCCGTCACCGAGGCCATCGCCGGCGCGCTCTCACGTGCTTGACACGCACTCTCGCCGCTCTCCCTCGTCTGAATCGGATCCACCGGGCAGAACCGCAGAGGTGTTGCGGCAATATGCAAACACACCCATAGATTACCACAGGACTTACTATCAACACCCCCAAGATTTTTCATATCTATTCAGGGTGTGAAACGAAACTTCTAAATTTTGGCATTTGGCGGATCAGCTTGAAGCCTTTCAGCCTCGGCCCTTGGGCTTGAAAGCCTTGAAGCCTCCCTCTCGATTACCAAAATCCCCATCAGATTTGTTCTAAAAAATCCCATCAGATTCCACCTCGTATAAACCCCCAAAATCGCTTCCGAAACCGCTCGACTAGCCCTCGATTCTAGACGTGCTGCGACCTTGCCAGATTTGAGATTCTGGTGGGTTGGGTCGCCCGAGTCCGCAGGAGAAGCCGGCGATTTGTAGGGTTTCTCGGTTCTTGACCTTCGGGAAGGCCATGGATTACGTCGCCCTGGACAGCAGCGGTGAGTCGCGTCTATTTGATCGAATTCGTTTTCTTTTGTTTGACACCGGCGATGGCGAGTAAACCATGTTCTAATTTGTAGTACGAATGGAAAGCAGCATTTGATTGAGGGCAGACTGTTGTAGGATACGTAGGGGCATGTAAAAGCGAGTGCGGTGTGGGAATGCTGCAGAGCTTTGAATAATAATAGTTACAAGATGTGCAGACGTGTGATGTAAATAGAGCACGCATGTTAGTTTTGGCGGCAAAAAAAAAAGCACGACGTGTAATTATGTACTGATGCGTTGAGTTAATGTGGGATTACATCAAATAGTGTGCTTGTATTTGTTAATGATTTCTGAACATTATGATGGAATGATGGATCACAATTTAGATTTCAAGGAAGCCAATATATATATATATATAGCAGGATGTCATGGACTTCTATAACGTCATTTTAAGTAATGAGGCTGATGGGATTGTGAGTTTACATGAGTGCCATATCTGTAGCTGTATGAGGTGAGTATTTTTATTTTTTTTTGTGAAATCAACAAAGGAATATAATAATTTTTCTGAATAGTGAATACAATTGTTCATGTGAAACTTCAATTTTTCTTTTATCGAACATGAAGATTCAGTTTATTGCTTTAAAGAAGCTTTTAGCATCTGTGCCATTAGAGGGTAGGTCTAGGTGCATAACATATTCACACTTCGTGTACAGAATTACAATAATGATTTTAGAAGTTCTCCAAAATTGTTGCAAGATGTGCTTTCATCTGTATGCGGCCTTAATGATTTTGGCTTTATTTCAGGTACTGATGATGATGTCCCTCCAGCATATCAAACTGGAGGACCAAGAGTGCTTTTTAGTGGGAACGGAAGGTCATTGGCGAGTGCACATTCTCAGCCAACGCCACGTAGCGAGTTGGATAGTGATATACATCAGATTGAACAGCAAGCATATGCAGGTGTTCTCAGAGCATTCAAAATGCAGTCTGATGACATAACTTGGGTAATTTCAACAACCGAATCTTCTAAATGACTATATTAGCTTTAAAAAAATCCCATTTTTTCGACAAATTTTCACTGGCAGAATTAACAAAATGTGACTTGTACAGGAGAAGGAAAGTCTAATCACTGAACTAAGAAGGGAATTGAAGGTCTCTGATCAGGAACACAGAGTGCTATTAAACAAGGTCAATGAAGAGGAGGCTATTCATAGAATGAGGTATCATGCTTAAAGACATGCACACTTGTCTGATCGATGTTGTACATTCAGCGGTAACTGCATGAACATTCAAGTATTATTTACATTTCACATTCTGTAGGAAGTTGAGACAGGGAGGCAGGGTAGTTGTTCACAATCATGTACCTTTCAAGCGGCAGAACAAAATCCATTATCCCCATTCACCCCTTGTGGGTGACAAAGCATATAAGGTATTTTTGAATATTTTTAATCATGTTTTTCCTTTCATTGTTCACGTAACACCGACTCACCCATGGAACATGTGCATGCACAAATATACAAAACGAAACAAGGATGATGTTTTTTTTTTCTTTTGAAAACAAAAGGAGGCAGGCCAGGAAAGGACATATGAAAGCATCTTTATTGTTGCACTCCTTTTTTTCGTTGCATTGTCTTTGGTACTATTATTGCTGTTAAGCTGAATGGGTTATCATTGTATGAACATTTGGTTCAGCAGCTGACCTAAACACTACTGTCTGTTTTTTTTTCTTTTCGGCCAAGTGAGGCTGCTTCAACATCTGTCTTACTGTTTCGATAATCACAATCAACATTCAGCCTGTATTTATGTAGTGAATGTATCATACTATATGCCCTGCTGTCTCTTAACTAGCATCATCTGACAGGTGGCACCTGAGGATACAAGACTGAGCTCTGTCAATCAAACTCCCCCAAATTGTGGTGCTTGGCAAGCAGCTGATGATGTTATGCTACCTAGCAGCAGGAAAGGAAGAACGTTTCACATGACTGAGGTTTATGCTCCGCCCAATGGCTCTGGTGTGATGGATTTCAGTCATATTGGCATACCTGACACTGGAAATATTGTGAAGCAGGTACATGTTGCACAGGATTGTAAGTTGAAATTAACTGGAAGATTCTTATTGCAGTTTCATGCAAATGTTTACTGTCAACAGGTGGAAAGGATATTGTCTCATCCAGATATGCATGAGATTATAAAGGCAAAGAAATTGCTTAGAGTAAGTTGATTTTCTGTATCTTCGGCTGAGATTTCTTCAGAGAATAGTGATAAAGTTACACTACTTCCTTCTCCGAAATTTACTAGTGATTATCACTGCAGGACCTTGAGCTAGCATTGCTTGATGCGATTGCAAGACTTGATGAAGAATCAGATGGTGAAAGTGGTGGGTAGAGTTACCATGGTTTTAGCATTCATAAATGTGCTATTTTAGATTTACAACCACTGCTCTAGGCTACCTGTCATATATGTTCTATTCTATGTAGCAGTAAGTTTTTCTTCATTATTGGGAATTTTGTAAATGAAACAATTTTTATGTAATTCAGCAATATGTTGTAATTAAGATATGTGGTTACCTTCTTTCACTCTAGTTAGCATGTGAAATCTCAAGCATCAAACATAGTTTTACTTCTTTAGGGTCTAATATAGATAAAGAGTTCCTAGTGCAATGTAAGATTGTTAGTGGTATCCTAATGACTATAGAAAGCTTGAAATACAATGTCAATTTGCTGAGTGACTAAGTCAGTAGCCCAGCACTAAAGTTGAACGTAGAAAGTATTCTGCAGTGCATCTAGAGTCCAGATAATGCTTTATATATGTAGCCAAAATTTGAGCACTGCCCTCCATAACACATAAGATGAATGCACTACTTGTCAGTTCTGATTGATACAGTACTGATCAATTCCACCAATTATTTATTACAGAAGATGTTATGCCCTTCGAAGGCCGGTTAGGCACTGCTGCTGCTGGACTTGGGGGAGCTATGACGTCACTTACCAGTTTTTTGTCTTGACATAGTACAACCGATAGCTGGGTAGTTTGGAATCTTTGATTGCCCCTCCAGTGGATGAAGATGCCAAGCTGTTAGGAAAGAGTGTCAAGAATGATGAGTTCTCAAGCTTTTGGTCTTATAGGTGCGCTTGTCCTGTGGCAATGCAGTATGATGAGAATTTGTATATTTAAAGGCGTCGCATCCAGTAGTGTTGCAATGCTGTTCTCTGGAACAGAGTAGAACTATCTATGCTCTTCCATTCAGAACAAGGATCTGAAACAGTAGGTTGTAGCCTTGCAGATTCGGTGCTTTACTTGACTGACTTCATATCTCCAGGGTGATTATTAGTTTATTGGGAGCAAAAATTGATTTCAAACTTAGCCGTGTTCCATCATACAATTACTTATCTGACAGGGAGAAAATCTATGTTGTTAACTCAGACCATATGGTTCGCGATAAGAGTCCTTGCATTCTGGGGAAAAGCACAGTGCTAGCTCAGTAGGCTCAGCTGCGATAGTTTCAGGCTTTCTTTGTGTTGCGGAGAAATTTCTCAAATCATGTTTCTTCCTTTGAAATTGAAATGATTCTTGTGAAATTCGGGCCTTACAAAGAGGTTACAAGTAGGATAGGGAAGAACAATGTGTCCTAACTTTATATAAGTATATAAAATGACTTCTAATCACTAGCGGGGATAGCTCAGTTGGGAGAGCGTCAGACTGAAGATCTGAAGGTCGCGTGTTCGATCCACGCTCACCGCACGTTATTTTGTATTTTTATTTCTGTGTATTGGCTCTCACCAGTTGATCGTTCGTCAGATCAAAGCCCCGATGCGAATTTCAGTGACCTTTTCCTTTTTATTCTTTTCCCTATGGACCAAAATTCATTTCAGATAACACTGCGCAGGTCGTCAGTTCATCCGTCTCCCCGTTCCAAAAACCAAGCACCACCACTACAACGCTAACACTGGCACACACTACAGCCTGGAAACCTTCCTGCTACAACCCTACAGCATGTACACACAGCTGAGACTATCACTTCCTAGTACGTCACATCCCGGTCACTTCTTCCCTCCGCGCTTACCCGAGCCCCTTGCCCTCTTCGATGGCGGCGGCGATGGGGGCGCGGCAGCGCGTTTCGGTGGCCTGCCCATTCTCCTGCCCGGCGGGGTTGCCTTGCCACCCCTCTTAGAGCCGGAGCCAGACGCCTTCCGGGCCTCACCCTTCCCAGGCTTCTTCTCCTCCTCCGCCGCCGCGGAGAGCTTCAGCGTCTCGAGCAGCGACACGCGCTCCGTAGAGGGTCCTGAGTTTTGCTTCATCCGGTTCAGGAAGTCCACGGCGTTCCGCTTCTTGGCGACCCCGCCAGTTGCCGCGCCGCGGCCACCTTTCTTGTCAGACTTCTTGGTCCCTTCGGCAGCCACGGACTCACTCTCCGAGTCCTTCCCTGCCTTCTGTCTTGGAGCTGTTTTCCGGGTAAGGCCGCCGCGGGTCTTGGTCGTCCTGAGTCCCCGTGTCTTTTCCTTGGTGGCCACCATCTTCTTAGCATCGTCCTCCTGGTCTTCCTCCGTTTCTTCCTTCACTTTCTCCGCCTTGGCAGCCGCTGCCTTCGTGATGGAGCTCCGTTTGCGGCAGACGATGATGGGCGCCGTCTTCTCCAACAGCGACCCGACGTCAGCGTCCGCCTTTGGCTTCTTGGAAGCCGCCGAAGGAGCTGCTGCAGCCTTCCCCGAGGTACCAGGTTGATCCTTGCGGAGGGACGCGGACATGTGTTTGGAGACGAGGGCCCGGGTCTGCACTGCGGCAGCATGCTCAGGCGAGTCGCGAGGGAAGAAGACGAGCGCGTTTGTGCAGAGGAGGAGCAGGTCGCGGTAGAACTCGGACGCGGAAGAGTAGCGCGGGCCGCTGCCGCCCACTTCCAGCTTTGATCTGATCGTCTCCAGGTCCACGTGGCGCCTGATGGTACTCCTGTAGTTCGCATCGTCCTGCGAATTATTGGCCGGTCAATCAGATGATAAACCGATAGAACTGAAAAGGATATAATTTTGAGCAAAGTTAAACTGGAGAAATTCAACATGGGAAAAATGACTAATACGGAGTATAGTCCGTATTAAAACATGATTAATACGACGACATCAATTAAAAAATATAAAATATTCAATTCAAATAAAAGGAGAGGAGAATAACAAATTGTCAACACATAAAAGCAGCTGAAATATGTTGCGCTGCACGTTAGCATGTGAAAGCATGATTTTATTTTTTATTCCTACACCGTACAAGCTCACAGTAGGCGGAACACGTACTCCGCTGCTTGGAACAAGTTGGCCGGCACGAGGGACCCAGGAGGTTTCTCACGCCCACGTGGCCGCTTATGATTTGGCCCTTCGCGGGCCAAGCATGAGCGCGAAACGCGCCTTCCCCCGCACCACCCACCTGCGCCCTTATCTCCACCTCACCACGCTCATCGGACGGCCCAGCTCCAAGCATGCCGTGCCATGATCGGACGGCCCCGATCAAACACGTCTCGTCTCACGGGCGTTGCCGACCACAGGTACATGTACATGCCGCACTAGTTCAATACCACCCGACGCGACCGTGCGTGCGGTGCGGCTCCGCGTTCTCCGCTTCGCCGAAATGAGGCGGCGTGACGACCGCGACGCGGTGGTTTCTTTTTTTTAGTTTCCAAGCAAACGGCCGTGTATCATTTCGTAAACACAAAAAAATATAGAAGTATTTATTTTTTTAATGATTATGTGCCATGCACTGAAAAAATTATTTACCTTTTTCGTGATAATCATACGAGCAGCAGTTTGGGCGGTTCCGTAGTTATTAAAAAGTTAATTCGGCGCGGGGCAAAGAAAAGGAGATTAGTTTGATACTGGAGAAATCGAGATTTGGCAATGCGTCGTGTTTTATTTTCACAGCGGGTAAATTACAATGGGTTGGGTAAGATTTTTTTACCTGGCTCTCGAGCCGCCTCTCGAACACGGAGCCTGGCTTGCTGGTCCGCACCGACTCCAGGAACACGGACAGCGCCTCGGCCTCCAGCGCGGGGAGGGCCGCGGGTGCCGACGTTGACGGCAACGCCTCCTCGGCGTCCTTACCGCCCTCGCCATGTCGCTCCGTGAGCCAGGAGGCCTGGCGAGACGGGCTGGCCCAGCTCTGCTCGTCGCTGTTTTCCTTCGTCGCGTCCGCCTCCTTTGACCCGGCCACCGACTCGCCGGAGGTCTCCTCCCGCTTCACGGACACTGACTCGCCGCCGGCCGCCTCCTCCTCCCTCGCCTCCGCGTCACCGTCACCGGCCGCGGAGGGGGAGGCGGTGCCGGCGTCGTTCCCCGGCCGCGGCTTCAGATCTGTGGAGTTGGACTCCTTGCAGGACCTCCCGGACTCGCCGCCAGAGACACGGTCCGCTCCGGCGAGGTCATCGTCCTTCGGCGATCCCGTCGCGTGCACCGCCTCCTCGTCTTCCGCCTCCTCCTTCACCGCCGGCGTGCGCTTGCCGGAGTTGCTCCGCTCCCTCTCCTCCTCGAGCCGTTTCACTTTGGATTGCAACGACCTAATCATCCGGATAATAAAAACACGGCGTGTAAGCATTTCCACCAAGGAAAAAACCGCGACCGACCGATACGCGTCAGACGGGTCGCCAGGCGCCGCGCTGGACGAACCGGACGGCATTAAACGCGGTTTAATTTTTTCTCATCATTATTGACCCGCTCCATCTTTACCCGATCAAGAGATCGTGCTGCTCGACCTCGCGGCGGAGCTCGTCGCACCGCAACTTGCGGAGCTTCTCAACCAACGCGTCGGCGGCGGCGGCGGCGTCGGGGTCCCCGTCGTCGTCGCCGCCGCCGCCAGCGGCGAACCGGCGGTGGAGAAGGAGTGCGCGTTGGCGGCAACCAGAGGGCGTGAACCGCGCGTCGGCGGCGGAGACGCAACGCGACTGCATCTCCATAGACACCGAGTCCCAGCTCCCCGTGCCGTGCCGCTTCAAGGCAGACGCCAGGAGGAGCTCCTCCCGCGTGTCCCAGATCTCGCCGCCGGCCGCCGCGGACACCGGCACCGGCCCCGGCGCGACGTCGGGATCGTCCGATCTCGGTGTCATCCCACTTTCCTCCGCCCTCCCTGAACGACGTCTCGTCTTCAGCGGCCGTGGCGACTCATAGCGCCGCCTCCATGGATAGAAATGGAAGGTGGCTAGGGTTTGGTTGGTCTGGTTGGGCTAGCCCGCCTCGTCGCCCCCGGCAATCTATCTTCCTGTGTGGTTCGTCTAGGTCTTGGTTCCGGCCCCAATCGGTTTTTTAATTTGGTTTCGATTTGAGAAATGGAGGCTGGTTTGCTTCGAAATTCAAGGAAACGGAAAATATGGAGCTGGTGAAGCCTGGTTGGGCAATTCTGAAGTTGTGCGAGGGTCTTGGTGAAGCGGGACCAGATGATGGAAAATGATTCAGGCGTGGGGCCTACAAGACATTATTCTTACTCCCACCGCCGATGCCCGTGCTGCGTCGGATAGAGCAGAAGGATTCGAACCACATTCAATAAAAAAAGACAAAGTAATATATGTTTTTTTATAAAAAATATAATATGACATAAAATCAATACGATATAAGTAAAATAAAAGAGATAATTCAAAATTTATGTCATAAATATATGAATTATTTTACAGTAACTTTCTTGTCGAATGTCGGTGCTATGCTACAGGGCAGAATAGATATAATCCTCTCTGATATAAATAAGATAATTTGGCAATATATGTTATGCTAGAGGCAAGACAACTTGACGTAATAATCACTATGCTAGGATAAAACAATATGACACAATGCATTATCTCTCAGAACTTTAGATCTTAGCTGATTTTTGAAATTTTGAATCTTAGTCGATATTTAGCCCAAATCATTCGCAACATGCAACGTTCTTGCTCACATGTCACCTTTTACGAAAAGACAGAAGAATAGTATGATCAAAATTTTATTATCATCAAAACTAAACCAACGTAAAAAAACTGATCAGAGTTCCATTATCATCAAACTATCTTAATACCCATGCTGACACTATGGTTTAAAAAAATATTAACTCAATAAAAAATAATTACAAAAAGTATTTTGAAACTAAAATTTTGTAGCGAAAAAATTGCACAAAAGTGAGGTTTGTATACATGAAAATATCAGCTGACTTGACAAGAGTTAGATTTGTATATATACTGCTCTGAGCTAGATATCTCCAAGAAACGAGAACATCTCTAAGAATGTGAAATCTATATGATGTGGAAGCTATGAGTTAGACAGCTAATATATTGATGTGAAAGAAAAAATATTAAACCAAAAAAGATGAAATCTGAATGATGTGAAACTTCCATCTCAACAACATATTCAACACTTAAACTTACAGGTATGCTGCAGAATGAACTATATTGCAAGCCTTTTTAATCAAAGCTTCAAATTACTGCAAAAAATAACATGTGCATCAGAATTTATTGCTCAACAAATAGTAACAAAGATTTAATGTATATATAGTGCATTAAGGAGTCAAGATTACTGCAGAGGTGTTGATGAATAAATTCTGAAACTATTTACAGAGTGTATGATAACTATACTAAATTTTATATAATTCTGTCACCTTAAAGACATTCAAATTAACAGGCTAAATTTGCTTGTGTAAGGCTGAACCCACATGTTAACTTGCAAATGCATATCAATGTGTTACCTTGTTTATTGTAACAAAAAAATTATGATCCAAAAGAAAAAGGGGTGTTGAATACATGTTCCCATGTATGAATGAATAATAGAAAACTTTATTCGCACTCACAATTAACTTTGTTGGCATGCACAATACACTCAAAAGAGATCATGGACCAATGTAGCAGAAAGTACCAATACACTCACAAGGATACTGAAATCTTTCTCGAATTCTCTGATTATTGTATTTTTGATGAAGCTTGATGACTTCATGTTGGTCATTGAATATAGGCGACTGGCAAGTCAGATAAAGAAAAACAAAGGATGCAGTAGATGCTTCTAGATAGAATTTCACATGGAGAAGCAATATGCTCTGAAGGGTTCATCAGTTACCCACCTTGCCTGGAGTGATGAACCTCTTTCCAGCGTCAGTGATCATGCTGTAACCAATCCTGCAGAAATACTAACAAAACACGTAACAAATTTCAGCCCATAGGCCCTAAAGGCTAAAGATTAGTAGTAAAGGAAGAACATAGAGATTCTAACACTAAAATCAAAACGAAAATAAAACGAAGAATGCCCAAAAAAGATTGACCCAAGCTAAGTTTTAGAGATCTATGCTGAGAGCAAGCAAAAGGAACTAAACTAGGGCACGCAATCCACACAACCCAACAAGCTACAGCAGAAAGGACAAGAGAAGAAAGCGGCACTCACCTATCCTTGACGTAGAGCTTCATGGACTCGGGCTTGACGGCGACGGCGTGCAACACACTGTTGAGGTACATGACGGCGTGTTCTCGATCAGCTGTGCACAACAAAGATTTGATTTTTACTTGATGCATCCTCCAGGTGCAAGCAAATCCTCGAACACATAAAATATAAGAGGCGGAGAAAACCTGCGAGGGAATGGGAAAGGGTGGTCGCTCACCTCGGTGACATCCTTGGAGATGGTTCAGTCGATGGCGAGGACGATGGTTTTCGATGTCGATGGCTCCCTCTCCGTGCAGCTCTATTTCCGATGTCAGATGGCTATTTCTAGGCCGTCGTTACCCGTGACAGTGCTCCCTCTCTATGTGGTTCGTCGAGGAGCGGTCGAAGGACGTAAGATTTGGTTATGCATTGACCGGTGAATCGGGAGCGTGGGTGGAGAAGGCGACGAAGGTTGCAGTAGGGGCAAAGGCGGGTCATGATTTCGGAGGTGTTGTTGCGTGTGACACGATTATCTCGGGAGAGGTCGATGAAATTTGTTGGCGACGATATCGGATAAGTTAGTTCGAGTGTGACACGAAAGATAAAAGAAAGAGAAGTCACACGAAAGAATTTTGTCTTGTATTGAATGTGGATAAAATCAAAAACGTGGAGAGAAGGTAAAAAGATTGATGGTAGTTTGAAGATAGCGTGATACGAAACTAACAGATAGAAAATATGACATTAAAAATAAAAAATAAAAAAAGTCATACTAAAACAAATAAGATAGAACACATAGACAGACAAACGTTTATACTTAGGAGAGATATTCTTGCTCTTTGGTGTCATTGGTGTTTGCTTTAGCGTGTCAAACAATGACAAATCGTGTGGTGGTGTAGAATGGCCATTGCAAAAGCGTCTCGGCCCAATCCTGCCATTGGCGTGGGGCTTCGGCCTAACCGCGCTGATGGCCCTATTACTAGCCCATACTTACTGTTCATGAACAACACAATATTGCTATTTTTATATTTTATTTTTATCTTAATTTCCTCGTCTCCTACTTTCGCGCAAAGAGACGTGGACGTGGAGCCGTACAGGTTTTTTTTTATCGTTATCCACGTCTGGCGTTTCCCGCTGATTTCGACGCGGGAGGACTCCGTGGAACGGTTCGTGCCGTGGCGAGCTCGGGGAAATTTATCGGTAAAAAAAAAATACCGGAGGTCACTGCTAAGCATGGATTTTAGAAATATTCAAAAATTCAAATAAAAAATTACAAACTTACTCGTAAAATGAATTTGTAGTAGAATTTAAATAAAAACATTTAACCGGTAAGAAAATTTGCCAGACTGCACTGGCAAATTTGGCTAGCCATACTTCAGGCCACTGACGTTATCTTGCGATTTGCAACCAGTAGCCAGGTTGCTTGATCCATGATCCGCCCAAAAACAGTCACTCCACTAAAAACGGCCATATTTAAAGCTGAAAATGGTACAAAAATTTCTCTTTTCGGTCGCATTTAACTTTATTCGTATGTTTTTTAATTGAGAAAAATGAAAAGGATATGGTCTTTTTCTCGACTGTTTTAGTGAAATTTCGTTTTTAGCGGAATTTTTTTGTTTTTTATCGTTATTTTCAAATATGATAATGAGATCTCATTTGAACATATTTTATAAAAAATAAAAATTAAAAGTTTTGAACTAAACAACTTTTTATTGACATATATTGTTGGGTTATGTGTTGTAAATTTAATTACAACTTATATTATATATATTGTAAAACTTACATCATATAGTAAAGATTAAATATTTATTTTATTCATATTTTTGATATTTTTTTTCTGTTACTGACCGTTTTGTTTTATTTTTGAATTTTGTATTTATTTGTTTATTTCTGTTTTTAGCTTGTTTGATTCTATTTTTGTTTGATGTTGTAAATATGAAAGTGAAAATGATTGGTGTTTTTCCGAGGCTTTTCGGCCTTAGCCATATTTCAGTGCTTTACTTGCTCACACGAACAACAGCACACTACTCGCGAGCTAAGCAAGCGACAGAGATAAACAGAACCCTTAAGCTGATTGATGATCACCACCAGTACTACAGCGAACAATTATTAAGCGCGAAATTAACCGCGGCAACAGCGAGCCATGGCGGCGGGGCTAGCTCACCGTCGTCGCGCCTCCAATGCCTTCTTCAGCTCCTCGCCCACATCATCCACTGCGACGGCAGAAGCCTTCTTAGCGGTCTCGGCAGCAGGTTCCTTTCCGTTGCCCCGGCGATCCGGCTTCGCCTGGAACGAGTGAGACTGCGGTTGCGGTGGTGGCGGGGATCTCCTAGCGTCGACCCTGGGTGCAGCTGGGGACGCGTCCATGCTGCTCCGGATCTCGGCGCGGAGGTCCTCCACGGCGCGCCGCAGCATCACGTTCTCGACGTTCAGCTCCTCCAGCTGCCGCCGCACCAGCGAGAACGCCACCTCTTCGCCGCCGCCGTGTCCCGAGCCGTCCGACCCGTCGGCTGTGGCCGCCACGGACGCATCTGCCCTGGCGCACTTCCTGACACCGTCAGAGCGCGGCGACTGCTCGATGGAGATCTTGCTCATGACCAGCAGCGGCATCTTGCTGACGGGCGCGCGCGCGCCCTTGCTGTGGCCATCGGCGAGCGCGCCGGGCTGAAGCTCCGGCGGCACGCGTAGGCCCCAGTTGAACCGCAGGCTCGCCCGGCCCCACAGCGGGAGCACGCTCCTCGTCGTCAGCCGCATCCCGGACAGCAGCGCGCCGAGCCCGAGCCCGCCGCTCCTCCCCGCCGCCGCGATCCCGCTCCCGCTGAACGAGAACGCCTTGTAGTTGACCTCATGCCCCTCCCCGTCGCCGTCGGATGCCTCCACGATCGTACGGGGCGCCGGGGCGGGGACCGCGGAGGAGCGGATGGTGTGGCCGAGGGAAAAGTCGCCCAGCCGGGGCTTGAGCCGGAGGAAGAACGCGGGCGACGACGGGTCGGACGAGAGGAGGTTGAATTCCGCGGCGATCACGAAGGGCGCGCGCCCGGGAGACCCGAGCGGGCCGACGCCGGCGCGGACGGTGAGCGCGAAGGGGAGCCCCGGGTCGTTGGGGCGGTACGAGAGGCGGAGCGCCGGGCCGGAGGAGAACGTGGTGGAGAGGTCGAAACGGAGCTCCCGCGGGTCCCCGCCCGCGGACAGGCCGGACTGGAACGGCAGCCCCAGCACGCCGATCGGCACTTTCGCCCGCATCAGCGGCCGGTCGTCGTCCCGGAACTTGATGGACGCCTTCATGGTTTCAGCCGCCGGATAGTCGCACAGCTAGGGATTCGGTATGCGGCGCGCGAATTTCGCTGCGGAGATCTGATCAGACCGTTTCGAGGCGGCGCCGGCGGCGAGATGGGGTGGGAAATGGAGATTGGGAGTGGATGGATTGGAAGTGAATGGAGGGGGTGGTCTGTCAACTCTTTTTTTTTTTTCTTTTCGGGGTCATGTTTTCACAGGTAATTACGGCTGTGCCATGCCAAATTACGTCGTTCCCCTGCCATATTGGCAAGAGGATGACCATGTAAAAACTGTCGCTAAAAAAAAAATGTAACAACTGTCAAGACTCAAGAGCATCATGCAAGTGACCGCTGGAGCTGCCAAAATTTCTCCTAGGCTGGTACCGCGGGAGACTGGGCCGCTAGAAACGACCGTAATTTACGTCCCAGCGGATGCAGCGAAATCAGGCCCCTTTGCACCCACTCGGCCTGGCCCGACGGCCTCTCCAGGCTACTGATGGGCCTGGTTCGGGGAGCCACCGGCCTACCAAATGAGAGCCCTGTTCCTCTGGCCGATGCATCTAATCCCGTACTAGTCAATTTCAGAGGTCAAAGCAGCCTTGAGCTTTCATTCCTGCTATGGAAATACGGCAATCTTTTTAGTGGCTGCGTGCTACTCTTAGCTACGATTTCGCTGAGAAGTGCCCGGTCTAGCTCATGTGCCTCGTGGACTCTGAAAATGGGTCTTTTTTACATTACGACAGTAAAGGATCTGGTGACGTGCCTTTCGCAACGTAGGACTCCTATCTATAGGTCCAGTGTAGAGATTAAACGAAGAATCTTGTGATCATCATTTTCAGGAAGACAAATACCTGAACTACTGAACCGTCGCCGTCGTCCGACCATCACCCCATCCTGAGCCCTGAAACAGTTGAACAATCCCAGCTACAGTGCCCTCCCAGTGTCCGCCCTGCCCGACACTGTGACGACCCCGATCGTTTACCTTGCACAGTAGCAGACTCGCAGGCAGCAAGCGACAACTCGGTGGCCGGAACCGGCGGACCGACAGTTCGTAACAAGCCGGCCACGCGCCGCCCACATACGCGTCGGACGGCCGGCCGGGAGACAGCAATTTGACGGGAAAGGTGAGCGGCCGAGCGAGCGAGCGAACCAGCATCACATTCAATTCATGGTGGCGTCGTCGTCGATAGGTCGCATGCAACTGCTGCCAGTCCAGTACAGTGCACGCTACGGAGTAGATGTGGGCTCGATTCGTTTGAAAGAGGTTCCGCGCGTTCCGCTCGATTTGTTTGTATTTTCGACGTGTCTGTAAATTTTCGTGGCATGTTCATTCAAACTTTTTTCATGGCTATAGTTTCTCTTGTGTTTGCCTGGCCGATCGATATTCCTTCTTAGAACACGTAAAAACCTAGGTTAACCTCCAGCCTCGCTCGCTCCTCCGGTCGGCCTCTGCCCGGGCGCGGTCGCCGGCCCACCAGCGGTGACCCATCGATCCAGGGAACTTGCCAAGGTCGTCTGATTAGCTAATCGTTTTTACACGGGAGTTGCAGAGCAGCAGCGGGAGGGCAGCGCAGCAGCACTGGTGCGCGGCTAGACTTTCGCGGCAAAGCGCGGCGGGATGGGATCGGAGACGGAGAGAGGTCTATCGATCGGCACCGCCTGCCGCCGCTGCCGATGCATCTGCCGCGCCGGTTCATCCGTCGGCGGAGCCAAGCGCGACTAGGGGCGGGTCACGTCGAGGCCGTCCCGTCGCCTGAGGCGCCCCACGTCACGGACTCATGGCGCGGCACGCAGCGCGATCCCCTTTATTCCCATGCACACAAAGCATCAGCTACTTCTCCAGCTACTACCATTATTGTAACACGTCAAATCACGCCCTCTCTATCCTGCCCGGACCCGGCGATGCCAATCCCTTGCATCGGCATGCTCTCCGTCGACCGATCACTGACCTAAATGGATCACATCCACTGATGATCACACATGTACTGCTCCCAACTTTTCAAACCTTGGAGTATTCCTCTTTCTGGCCTTTCTACTCGATCGCTCGAATTATGCATCTGTGAAGAAAACATGGACACACATACTGACATACGCTGTTACACACATTGGTTAGAACTACTTCTATGTTTCCATGATTTTGAATCCCTAAATAGGCTTAAACTGAAACTTGAGCAATCCTCATAGACACATGCAATGTATCCACACACATTGGTTACATCACAGCATGTAAAACAAAAAAGACATGTCTCGATACATATTACAGCGCATACTGCATGTGGGTGGATCAACAAGTACCGCTCCTGTGATCCAATTTCATGCATGCTGAACACATAATTTCACAAACGATGAACAGTTAAAGAGCTAAGCTAGGGAACAAGAGAGCTACAAGTGCGTGTCTAAAGAACACACTTGCAAATTGATTAACCTACACGAGATGATGAGAGAACTAGTGGGAGGTTAATCCACCGATGACCCCAAAGGACCTGACGGTCCGGATCATCTACGCGCCCCTGGGCGCTGCCGGTGGACTCATCTCATAAAGGAAGCCGCTGGGTAGGTAGCCGTCCAGCCAGGTCGGTGGCGGTGGCTCTGGCGCACCGCCGTTGACCCCAACCTGCTGGTGTGGGGCCGCCTTGCCGGCGACGAGGGAGGCGAAGGAAGGGAAAGGCGGCAGCATGGGCACGGTGGCGCTGCCGCACATGTCGGCGCCCCTGCCGGTTGGCTCCAAGGAGCAAGCTGGTGGTAGCCCATTGCTGTGGCTGGTCTTGCCCTGGTGGTGGTTGTCCAGGCCGTGGTGGAAGGGGAGCGCGTACGCGAGGCCCGAACAGCTGCTAGGGTTTGGGAGCAGAAGGGCCGCGTGAGGCGGTTCTTGCTGCAGGAAGCAGAAGGTCGCGGGGTCCATGGTGTGGTCAAAGTAGGGGCTCTTCACCATCACCATCTTGCTGTACGGGTCCACCGCCTTGTGGAATATCCTGCAGATCACCCATTCCTCCTGCGCGCATGGAAATGTTCAGCAGATCAGCGAGCAGTGCAGATATACGTAAAAGATTGTTTTTCTGTGGATCGTGATCTAGAACCAGGACAGAACAGTGTGGCACTAAATAAAATTTCCACCTGAAACTTCTGCAGACGGCTCACACTGCTTCTTTTCTATAATTTAATTAAAAACAGCATGAAGATTCACATTGGATGCTCGGATAGTTTATTCTACTAGCACAGGCATGGGAGATTTCATGATTTGTACAGTACGAGAAAGATTTCGGAAGGCCAAAGCGAGATACTCCTAGATTCAGCTGGGGATCCTGTGTCAGCGCAGATAGATTCTGAACAGAGATCGATGGAGCTACTCCTAGTCCATGCAGATGCAGCTGGGGGATAATACTGCAGTTGTACTAGTGCATCATCGTCATGCTTACACTGCCATTGAATGAACAAAAGCATGGAGTGCATCTGTCTGCATGCATATGTCATCCAAATTCCCTCCTTAGCTATGCATGCATGCCTATTCACTGCAGGCTCTCAGCGCATGCATCTGCGACTGCTATCTGCCAATGATATCATCATGACTATATACTCATCATGACTATATACTCTCACTCACTCTCACTGTTGTATTAGTATTTTTAAGGAATAGTACTAGGAGTATAAAATCTATACTCCTACCAGAAACTCCACAAATCTGACCTAAGAAACTCAAGAAATCAATTCATGGAGCACTGCAGTAATGTTATGAATAATGCCGTGATATGTTGATAGATGAGCAAGTCTAGTAATGGTGCATGCAAATTCGAGTAGGAGCATGTCCACCTTGCAGGAGCGTCGGCCGGCAGCGAAGTCACCGTCGAGGCGGTACTCATGCAGCACCCACTTGGTCTTCTCCCCACGCGGCGCGCGCCCCTTGTAGAAAACAAGGGTCTTCTTCATCCCGATCAACACACCAGTGGCGGCGTTGACCACCTCCCGGTCCTTGCCGGTGGCCTTCCAGTACCCCGCGCCGGTGGCGCGGTTGGTGCGCAGGCCCGTGGGGTACTTGCGGTCGCGCAGGCTGAAGAAGTACCACTCGCGCTCGCCCATCCTGGCGGCCTCGGGTAGCTCCCACGGCTCGCAGCGGTTGAGGTCGACCTCGGCGATGTCGACGCCGCAGCAGGCGCCGTTGAACACCTTCGCGGCGAGGTAGAAGGTGACGAGCTCCTCGTCGGTGGGGTGGAACCGGAACCCCGGTGGGAGACCGCCTGCCTGCTCCCCGAGGATGTCCCACAGCGCGTCGCCCATGGCCAAAGCCTGGTGGTCCGTCATCGCCATTCTGATCGAACTGGTGGATCAGGGGCACGGTGGGAGGAGGAGAAGGGTGGATTATTTTTTCGAGGAGATATGAGACCCGGCCCAAGATGAATGAGCTCGTTCTCTCAGTCCTCTCTTCTCACCCCCAGCTGAAAGCAGTAGAGTTCACTAGTCCTTGGCTATGGAGTGGTGCTGGTTCGTGAAGTAGAGACCAAGGAGTCCGCTTTATAGTGGCGCGCCATGAACCTCTCTGTATCTGTTTCTCAAACACACACACACACACACAGAGGATACAGGAGGGTGAGGAAATGGCGGAACAAGAATGGTGAGTTTAAAAGACGTAAACGGGCTAGGTAGCACCTGGCACGGGCCCAATGAGGAAACCTGATGGAGCTTAACGGGAAACTGTTTCACGTCCCAGCGACGTGCCAACTTGTACAACTAGCTGTACACTAACCTGAGCTGCTGCTCCTACTCTCCTAGCACGTACAGTCCGGCAATTCCTAGCTGCGGTAAAGTCTTCAGCTGCACATCCCAACTTTTGAAATCGAAAAGAAAATACATCATGGAAAGCTAGCTACTCCTACGCATGTTCACGTAGTACACGTTCATGTACACGTGTGGTCGTGTACGCCGCTGGGTAACACTGAAGGGCGCGTTATCCGTACGCACATATATTTGCATTCGTATAGGTCCATGGCCTGGTGTGCAGATATTGATGGTGCAGATCGATGGTGAAATGGGACCGTTGCGTACCTAACGAGTCAAGCCATGGAGTGTGCAAGTTGGGAAGGTAGGAGTACTCTTTTTCCTGTTTATGCCCTGCTTGTCAATGATGCTCCGTGTCCACCACGCGTATCTGCGTGTGTATAAAGACCCATTTGCAAAAAAGAAAGATTGTTTGCATTTGACTAAAATAAAACTAAGACTTCTAGGTCTTGTGTTCCATGAAGTGCCAAGAGTAGTGTTCACTGGTTGTATTCCGAAAACCGGTTACAGAAGTTGTAATATTTCAAGTGAACACATGTTGAAGGAAATGGTTTGGAGATTGTCTTAGCATACCATTCTCACTAGGGGTGTGTTCGTGTCGAGATAGTATACCTCAGGTACTTATGAATTTGACCTCTACACGAAGGTTCATCTGTAAACTATAGCTCACAGTCTGTTTACAACTCACGAAGGATCACATCCCGCCAAAAACTTCTCGACCCCAAGGGTCAGCTCTATGCGAGCGTCCAAATCCGATCGACGGAAGGCTTGAAGCTACACGACAATAAGATTTAACCCGCCAACAGCTAGAAGCCAATGCTTTGACCCGACCCCGAGGATTAGGCAACGCTTTAACAACCAACTACTGACGACTGCAGAGATTCTTGACAACATATAGTAGGAGGTAAAGCAATATTGCCGAGAGATAAAACGTTCCAAAAGTTGATAAAGCAGTTAGACGATCAGCAAAGTAAGATGAAAAAGTGTCCTTTGTTCCTCACGACAGAACAAAGGACATACGAAGGCCACCGGCCAACTGCACCGACGCTAGCGGGCGTCAGGCAACCAACTCAAGCGATGATTAAGACCCCACTTGGCGGAGGGACAGTAGGTTTCGTAGCCGCCAAGTTGGTGCTCCCGGTCTGACCCATATAAAAAGGGTACCAGGCGTTACACGCAAGGAGGGAAATCAAGTGGAGTTAGCCGTCTCGTTGTAACCACATCTACACACGCGAGTTAGGGTTCTTAGATCGAACTAAGACCCTTCCGCATTGTACTCGTCGTATTTTTGAGTTCATACGATTTAATCTTTTTCTCGCTTTGAAAATAGGGTATTACGCATGTTAGTGACCTGAACCAAGTTAACCTTTAAGTCTCCTTTATAAATTAGACCATTCGAATATGAAGAGTACACGAATACTCTTTTTGATTAATTAAATTTTATTGTGTCGGTGGTCAGAACACCGACAGTTCGTTTCTAATTTTTATATCTTATTTTTGCTGCGGCTGATCAGCGCAGCCGTTCGCCGGAGTTGTTCACGTGAATGCTGTCCGCTGCGGTCTGCTGTAGCTGCTGCGATCAACAATCAAAATCACAGTGCATTGCTGCACAGCGCTGCTCAGCACAGCCATTAAAATCAGAAACGAACTGGCCCTAGAGACATGCATATAGACCAAAGTGTTCCTCTTGCAACTTGCCGGCACCTCCATTTTTGTTTGCACCATGAAACTTTCGAGTCATCCTACTCTCTCTCTCCGCAACTCACACGGTGTCTTGGTGCATTTGTCCGCTTGCGCACTTATTTTGGGCTACCAGAAGAAGTGGCAGGTGTTGCTGCGAGTGCGTCCGAGGACGATAAATAAATTTCTCACACACCAACACCACCGTACATGAGCCATGAAATTCATCGTATTCTGGTTTTACCACTTCCATCGAGCACGCTGTTGTGAAACCACCATACCGTGATCTTCTACGGCCGTCACATTTGATCTGCACCATTGTTAACTGATTCCGATTTGATTCCAACTTTAAATCGAAACCACTAACCCGCTGCCTCTCGAACCGGGATAATGGTTGCAGATATCGCCCTGGATTAATTGTGCCATGCTCTGGTTTTTCGTGGGAGGAGGAGTACGCTCCAGCACAAGGGTAACTTGGGCGAGGCGTTGCTACACTCTGTTTTACAGCGGCAGCCCTGAAAAGTTTGGCTGGCCCGAGGAAGAAGACGACTTCTGATGAGTAAAGGTTGGAAGGATCAGAGGGGAAAGGAAAGGTGGCCAGAGTCCGACGTGATTCAATTCTTCGGCCTCATTCAGGGCGAGGCGCTGCTACTCTGTCGAGCTAGCTCCGGGCGCTAAATCCGAGAAGGTTAACGTAGGACAAGTGCGTGTCCTCACTTGCATGCATGCACGGAGTAAAATTATTTTTAGGCCTAGCTAAGCTACTTCTAGGTGGAAAAATTAGTGAGCCACGCGTTGTAGGAGGCAATAATTTGCTAATCGTGTCCCAATCATTGGCGCATTTGCCATTGCACGGTCATAAACTCCTGGAGCTAAAGGTTGTTACCCGTATTAGACCATGCGCTTTTTAGACGTAGAGTACTCGTAGGTTAGTTTAAAATTCCTCTTCAACATTGGAGTAGTAGTAGTAATTATATTCAGCTCTTTGCTTTTTACTCCTACAATTCAAGCGCACCGTAGTGGATATTGATCCTGGAGGTTCTGACTGCAAGGTCCGGTAATGTTGGTGGAACATGTGAACAAGCACACACAGTGCGCGAAGAAACCCATGGGGCACACACGGGTGAGCGAGCATGCAAAGCGAAGAGGAGTCTGTAGCGCAGGCCGGAGGCGGCAGAGCGCGTGCAGCGGGTGGAGATCGATCAGGCTTCAGCCCCGCACTGTTCGTCACTGTTGGTGGATGGCCTGGCCACAGCCGGCCGGACTGCCGGAGCATCGAGGAGGAGAAGGAAAGCCGCGTGCGCGGGGGCGGATCGAGTTTGTTGGGTGCAGCCTTAATTATTGCGCCGCGGCGTCGCAGGGCGCCAGGGAGAACCGCCATGCGTCCATGGCAAAGGGCTGAAGCCCCTACACCATGGCAGCTGCCCTCCTGTCCAGAGAGAGAGAGAGCTGAAGGGTACCTGAAGGTCGTCCAGAAATGCGGTTGCAGGGCCGGCATGGCCACGTGCGAGAGCGGCGCACGGAGGTGACGCGTCGGGGCCGGGAACGACGCTCGTGCGCGCACGCGATCGTCCAATCTACACTGCCCGGCCGGCGCCACTGCTGCTGCCCCAGCTTCCTGGCCATGCGCAGCCTATGCCCATCCCTCCTCCCAGTCCCACACGTACGCTCTCCCAGCCTGATCGAAGAACGAGTTGGACGGCAAGCAAAATCTTGTACTACGCCCCCCCCCCACATATCAGAGCATGCAGTGCTTTATGTTTTGTTCGTCGTCGCTAACCTGTAGCAAGCGCGCAGTTCTGTGGTCGTGCAACGCCGCTGTTGGAGTGCTGGGCGTCTCTGGCCGCGGCCGCCCGAAACGCAGCTGCCAGACGCAGAAGCAGAGCCGCCTGAAAACCCGGTCGAGTCACCAACAACCGTGTCACGCATTCTTTCCTGGCTGTGAGGCTGTCGTTCACAGCCTTTCTGCACACTTCTCCAGTTGTTTTCACACTTTTTTTTTAAAAAAAAAAACACACAAGTTTTCTGAACTGACTGAACGCCGATGTTTATCCTCTGATAGCCGTTAGGAGTACTCCTAAGTCATTTTTTTTCATCGGCGACGGAGAGATCGCATGAAACTGCTGATCAAGATGCCCTTGCTCCCAGCATGCATGAGATGATTATATCAGCTGCAGGAGATCGAGTCCATGACGATTGGGGGATTGAATGCAGAGGCTACCTATAGAGACGAAGAATTGGATGCTGCGGGCCGCGCGCAGGTCCTGTCGCGTTGGCATTCAAGGCTTTGGAAGTTTTTGGAATCGGGGGCGGCTGCCAAGGCCTGGCGCCCATGTCTGGCCGTTCAGGTGGGTTGGGAGTTGCAGGAACGGGGGAGGGAGGGAGACCCCTGCCGCCCGACGTCCTGCCTGCTCGCCGTGTCAGGAACCGGAAGTTTCCGCTAGCATGCATGCGCGCGGTAAAATTAACCCGGCTTGCGAGAGACGCAATCAGTTGCTTAGTGACCTTAGTCCTCTAATTTACGGTCAGATTTTTTTAAGATCGTGCTTGACAAATTTCGTATTAAGAGAATTTACAATCAGATTTAGAACGGGCTAAATGTGGTATACGCTGCAATCTTAGCCTATCTCCCCCTTACAAGATGGGACAATCAAAAGATCGCATGAGCACGACGATGGCCTCCATCTCGTCCGAGTTGTTTGGTTTTTTTTAAAAAAAGTTCGAAGAAGGAGCATCTCATTTTCATTTTTTTTAAACACATACATATCATAGTCACATGTAGGTTACAAACGTAGCAGCACAGAGAGGAGAAAAAAACAACATTCATCCTTGACAAAGAGAATTGACCAAACATGATACCGGGGTCTGGTTTCACCAAATCTTCTCGCCGTGTTAGCGGTGTCGCTACTCAAGGCTACTCAAGGCTGGCCCTTTGAGTTTTACGACTTGGGGCCGCTCCTTCGATACGCTTCGTCATACCAGGCCCCAGTTCCATCCAATCTGGGATCGCTTCAGCTGTGACCTAGCCCAATGAAGTGAGCCTCGGCCTAACTTCATCGGCCGTCCTGTACGGGTCCACGGAGCAAACAGCTTCACGGCTCCAAGCCATCCAAACTGGCCCATAGTTATTCATAAAAGGCCTGCTATAACGATGTGCTTCGTCAAATCGGCCCAGAATCATCGAACGCGATCCAACTTACGATGGGGCCCATTTATTGAACTCCGCGCCCTAGGTTAGCCCATTAATTTTCGCAAGCAGGCCGCTTTTGCGACCCGGTCGGTCATCTCGGTAACCCAGTCAGGCAGTCACCATCGTCTCACGATACCAGGGAGTACCAGAGGCCACGCCCGCTCGCAAGGGACCAGCACATGGCACGGTGGCACCTACCTCCCCTGAGTTGGGCGCACGGTTGCTATCTCGACGGGCGAACCGGATCAAGAGCAGCAGCTGTAGCTGCCGTGGGGCACAGCCCGCCAGCTAGGAAGAAAGGGACCCTGAAGCTGAAGCCGAACCAGATCGGAATCTGACGAAAACTAAAAGTCTGTTCTGAACTCCTGATCTGTTGGGGGCGGAATGAGATTCAATTGCAATGTAGTATTATTACAGGAGATTTACATTTGCTACTCCAGGATTTTGATCCATGTAGGTTTTCAAAAGGATGAGAACAAAGAAAAACAAAACGTAGAACGGAAGAATTACAGCTTTTGGTAGGCCTATGACCGACCTGTTCTCCATCTTGCAGCAGAGGACTATCATCTTCTTCCAGATCGATCAACGCAGCTATACACACGGGGCTATATATATACCACAATTAATTGCTTTATTGCAACTTACAGCAGGCAATGCAGCATCGATCGATTTGTAGCAATGGCGGGAGATGCCGTGCAGGTACTAACGTGTATAGATACGGAGGAGAGAAAGCTCAGAGCTCATGGCTGTCCGTCACCTCCCAGCCAGTCCGGTCCGTCAGGCGGCGTCTCCGTCGTCGAAGTTCTGCGCGTAGCTAACGGAGTCGTACCTGAAGTCCTGCGCGGCGACCTGCGGTCGCCCATCGCGCCCGAGCAGCCGCCTGGCCCCGGCGCGGAGCTTGTAGATAACGTGCCGCCACGTGCCCTTGCCGTGGCACCCGCCGCCGAGCGCGGCGGCCGCCTCGTCGTCGTCGCTCATCCCGAGCC
>BCLH01003186.1:0-18426 GCA_001602315.1 Zoysia pacifica
CGCGGCGCTGAGCCCGCTCGCCGACGCGCTGCTCCACGAGCAGGACCAATGCGCGCAGCTGGCCGCGGCGCTCGCCGCCGCCGCCGCTGTTGAGGCGTCGGCTCCCACCGACGACCTCGCCGCCTACCTACGGAACCTCCTCCCGCGCCTCCTCAAGCTCCTCCGTAGCGCCGCGTTCAAGGCCAAGCCCGCCCTCATCTCCCTCATCGGCGCTGCCTCGGCGGCATCCGGCGGCGCAGCAGCCTCGACAGCGGTGCCATGCCTCCGTGACGCGCTCACCGGCGACGACTGGGCCGCCAGAAAGGCTGCCGCCGAGGCGCTGGCATTGTTAGCCCAAGAGCATGGCGACGACCTTATCACCCACAAACCCTCCTGCATTATTGTCTTTGAGGCGAAGAGATTTGATAAGGTCGGTCAGGTGTACCAAATTTAGGATCTTGGCCACGGTATCTTCGTGGATCTGCAACTTTTTGAATGTTTACACCTTCTTGGCGCAATGCAGGTGAAGGTTGTCCGGGAGTCGATGAACCGGATGATCGAGGCGTGGAAGGAAATCCCAGATATGGACGAGGAAGTGTGCTCCTCCGGTATGCCGCCGTCGTCGCAGGCCAGATCTTCTCCCACAGGTGATGAAGCTATCCTTGTATCTTTCGAGGCTCTGGTTACTGTGGGACCGAAAAATTAATCTTTTTTGGCGTTTGAAGAACAATAAGTTTATTTGGAAAATAGTTTATACCTTTCCTGCTATTAAAGTAATCGGAGCTTGGGATCACTTAAGAATAGTAATTCATTGCTGAAGAAAATATGGCAGTTTTCTATGCCTATTTCTCGAGATATCCATGATAGTATGCACAGCAATAGAGTAATATATGGATTTGTAGTAAGAGTATCAATGTGCTTTCTAACACCATGAATTTTGAAATTGAACAGAGACTGCAAGTGACGGTCGAGACCCATCTGATTCCATGGGATCCAACTCTGTCTCTTCAATTTCCAGGAGGAACTTACGGCCAAATAACAGGTCACCCCCACGGGACACATTGCAGAATGCCAGCAACAGAAAGATCAACCCTTCGTCCACCTTGAATAGGAAGAATTCGCTTCCTGCACGCCACAACATTGACCAAGCTAAGAACTGTGACTATAAAGTTGATGATACTGTCTCTCCGGACTCGACTCCAATCAAAATGGTGACTGAGGAGAAACTCCTGAAAGAGGGTACCGTAAGGGAAAGGCTTGAAGCGCGTAGGGTGTTATTCCAGAAGACTGGTGAGAAGGGGTACAAAAAGTTGGTTGGCCTCAAGTCAGGATCGAGAGTTGTTCCATACAATGGGGATGGTGACTTGGAAGAGACTGCAAAGGCCGAGTATGCACCTGAAGAGTTTCAATCAGCTCATAAAGATGAGGATCTGTCAAAGATCAGGATGCAGCTAGAGCAGATTGAGCATCAACAGGCCAGTTTACTTAATCTTCTGCAGGTAATCGTCCATTGTTACACTGCATCTCACACTTACAAAATTCAGTGAAATTTCTAATTGTTTGAACAAGATGGAATTTTTTTTAGTTAAAGAGCTTCACGGTAGCATGATATATCCTAAATAAATATAAGTTGAAGGCTAGAAGTTACACCCAAACAACTGAAAAAGTAAAATAATAAAAAATCCTTGTTGCTTGGACCTTGACACAACAGCATGCATCCCTAGTAGATTGTAAAGAAAGGTACATACCTACCAGTTTCTACTGGAAGTTATTCTGTACATTGTGGACAGATTGTGTGTTGAAAGGAGGTTCTACCTCTTTCATCAACAGGATGACAGTAATTATTTGGTCTGTGTAAAAGTATTGGCCGTTTGGCATGCATCATACTTTCACTCAAATTACTGGTCAAATCAGCATGCATTTAGGCATGAGCAGTGACTTGGTGTGGAGAACCATAGACCGTAATTTTGCATTTGGATGCAATGTTGTTACTGTCTTAATTAAACAGAAGTATGCCTTTTGATGTTGCACACATGCATGCAGTATTCAAGAATATTAATACCCTTCCCTGCATTTGTACAATTCTGACCACTGTTACAATAGCACATTACCTGACACTTGAATTACTTTTCCTTATCAGAACTTTATGGGGAGCGCTCAGAGTGGGATGCGTTCCTTGGAGACAAGAGTGAATGGGCTGGAAATGGTATTGGATGAGATATCCCGTGATTTGGCTGCCTCTTCCGGGAGGATTGCAAACAGTGAACCAGAGACGAATGCATGCTGCATTCCGAGCCCAAAATTCTGGAGAAGACATGATGGAGGTAGATACATGTCGAAGTATTCTGTCCCCAACATGCCAAACTACTCTGAAGAGAGCAAATCTTCTTATAAGTTGGAGGGGCAGAAGTTTGGAGTTCAGGGTGGGTTCGTCACCAACCCCTTAGCACAGCCAAGAACTACGCCTGTAAGAAGCATCGCAGTTACTGAAGGGAGGGGACGAGACTCAGCTCAATACAGATCAAGGTAAGGATGCCAATTTGAAAGCGATATCTGCTATCCATGTGATTAGGTTTTGTAGGTTGTCTAATGAAAATGTGTTCAGGACAACTAAGATATTGTCAGCAACATAGCAACATACTCTCTCCGTCCCATTTTATAAGTCGTTTTGGGTCTGGTCACGGGAATTAAGAAAAGTGAAAAAGGTGATATGTTTTCGAAACGAGAAGAGAGATAAAATGATGTATTGGAAAGAGAACAAGATATCTCGGGAAGTGAGAACGACTTATAATTTGGAAACACTTGAGGAGCCTAGAATGACTTATAATTTGGGACAGAGAGAGTAATAGTTCCTTTCTTAGATAGCGAACTAGAACAGTAATTGCAATGGGTTTTCTTTCTCTGTCGGCACTAGCATTTGTCTAGTCAATGTGCATGAGCTTATTATAGAATTGTTTATTTCCAATTTATCTGCTTGGCAATTAATTTTTTTCTCTTCGTTTTATTCAGGATAGGTTAAATGCAGCAAACTTGATAAATATGAAGTGAGAAGTACGATTTTGAAAGCAGAACCACGTACTACAGCAAAACGGCAGTGTTTGTAGACCTCACTGCGTTGCATTCTGGAGGCTTTTCTTCCTTTTTGCTATGCTGAGGGCCGAGTTGGTACGAATTATGAGGTTTTTTCTAAGTTGCTTGGAGTTCAGACTTTGGTAATACCAAGTCTAAAATCCAAAGCAAGACACTCACTGCAACTGGCTGGAGATTACTTGGACGCGAACTCACGAACCTATTGGTGGTGGTGGTGGACATTTGCTGAGTGCATGATGAATATGTAGAGTTTAGATATGAGAGATTGAGAAGGGACTCTTATGTGATTTGTACTGCTCGTAAAATAGTTTGAATACAGTGGTTCCTTTGCTCCCGAGGCGTTCACATGATTTCTTCGTTAGTACGTTCGGACCACGAAATAAAAGATCCAATAATTGCTTTCGGTGTAATGGTACCTGCCGGCAAAAAGTGAATGACATTTTAGGGTTGTTTGGTAGGACATCAATATATGACTCGATCTCCATCTTGTCGACCTTTTTTTAAGATAACATTTGCAGATCTTTTCATTTGTTCAAATGTGTAAAGTTTTTTATTATTTATTATTGTGAAATTTAAATCACGATTAATAATTTTACACGTTGTTAAAAGTCAACGGTGCCAATAATATAAAACCGAATGGAGAAAAAAGAGTATGGTGCCATGCACGTGGCAATTATAAGGGACCGATGCTAGCAACACAATGGTGAAATAACCTAACCAAAGGTCTACCAAAATGTGGCAAAAAAATGTCAGATCCTGGATTGTTTCAAGTCTAGAAATGCTTCGGACAGCAGTAGCATAGTGTCATATTTGGGCAAACAGGTTGGGTAAACACGTGAAGGGGAAAGGCCCAGTTCGAGGCAAAAAGATTTGCAACATTCTAGGAAAGCTGACGAAAAAACCCAGGCCATCCGCTTACCAGCAATCCTACAAAACTTGCTCAAGCATAAGGTTCCTGTGTTACGATAAAATCAGCGGGTAGCGGCAAACTAGTAGTGAGCAGGTTTTTAGAAAACGGTGAAAACCGGTCAATTTTTTCGAGTTTTGTTAAATCGATTCGATCTGATATAGAGTTGAGTCTGGTTTTCGGTTAAAAATCGGATGCAAACTCGGCTAACCTATCAGTTTTAATTGGACACTACTTCAGTGCACCCCAATCTTCCAATCTGCTGAGAATTAACAACAAAGGGAAAGAGGTGTGTACTGCAACATTGCAGATCAAGGCTCCTTTGTTGTGTAGCAAAAAATCCCGAACTCTACATCTAGGTAACTCCGTTCTAATCTATCTATCCTTTTTGTAATTTGTTTTTATCCGAGTACAATTTTTTTTTTTTTTTGTAATTTGTTTCGTATCCGAGTACAAAAATTAAGGGCTTTTTGGTATAGCTCTTAGTTTCTGATTTTTGATTCACTGCTGATTATTCTGTGAAGTGAGTCTGATAGCTAAAAGTTATTCTCATTTATTTTTTAAGATAAATTTTTATAATTAAGATAGAGAATTACTTTATATAATTGAAAAAAGCTATTTTTAGCCATTGGATCTTGATTTTGATAGCTCAAAGTGATTTTTATTTTATAGAGTTACTTTTTAAAATTAAATAAAAATTATTTTTTAAAAAAAACAGCATTTTACAGAGGTTATCTAATTTTACATGAGAATCGGCAGCGAGCTCGGGCAAAGGCAGGGAATAGCACGATGTCCAGACACAAATCTCTCAATTCCAGATGACATATGCCCGCCACTGGATGGGGCCCAGCCGGCCCCATCCGTCCGCGGCCTACTCGGTGGGCCAGCCTTGCCGGTCCAGGCGTGAGCCTTTCCGACAGACAAGCGGGCCCCCACAGCCACATGGCCCCGCCACCAAATCCACCGAATTTCCGCGCCCGCCACGCCGAGCCCTAGCCGCCCCGGAAACATGAAAAGCCGATCCAGCCGCGCGGGGGCGGAGCCGGAGGCGGAGTTTGAAAAGCGCCGCGCCGCCCACCCGCCGCGGCGAGCGCCAAATAGCCCAACGGCACCGCGTGAATTATCACAGATCCACGGAGGTGAAAAGAAAATCAGCGAAATTTACTCCTCTCCGCGCCGCGCGAGCGAGCCAAGCAAACCCTCCGAGCTCGCCTCGCGCGCGATGGACGCCGCCGCCGCCGCCGCGGTAGCCGGGCCGTCCTCCTCCTCCGGCGCCGGGGCTTCCGCTCAGCCCCAACCGAAGGTTCCGCAGGCGGCTGTGCAGGGTGCCGCCGCGTCGAAATCTTGCCGCCACCACGCGTACAGCCGGAAGCAGAAGTCGCTCGGCCTGCTCTGCTCCAAGTGTGCCCCTTTTTCTTTTCGTTCCCGCCTCAGCCTCGCGCGGGACGCTCGCAGCGGGCGTTCGGTTGCGTTGACTCAGGTCTCTCGCCTTTCTTGCAGCTTCGTGGCCCTGTACGACCGGGAAGACGTGGAGGCGGTGGGGCTGGATGACGCTGCTAAGCGACTCGGCGTCGAGCGCCGCCGGATCTACGACATCGTCAACGTGCTCGAGAGCGTCGGGGTGAGGCCCGCTTCACAGTTGAATTCCTCGCGCTCGGTTTTGTTGGAGCGCGGTTTCCTTTCTCGTTCCTCTGAATCTTGGTGTGCATATCAGATTAACACTTTCCTGGGTTGGGGTGGGGGGGACGTTGTGCAGATACTCGTGAGGAGGGCCAAGAACCGGTACGCATGGCTCGGATTCGGTGGTGTCCCCGCGGCGCTCAAGGAATTGAAGGTTTCATTTGAGATCCCCGTGATCTTTTCATGTCACTGCGAGTTGGTGCTCCAAATTGCAGCAAGAACGTTAATAATTCCACTCTTTTATTCTTGATCAGGAGAGGGCGTTGAGGGAGGCGTCTGGCTCAGTGTCCTCACTGCCATTGGAGGAGTCATCTACGGCTAATGTTAGATTTCTTCTACCAGACTAGGGCCCTGTTTGGCTCAACTTATCTTCGAGCTTGTTCAAAAAAAAAAGAGAAAGTTTTGTCAAATAGAAAACTAATTCATCAGCAGCTTTCTAGAATGAACTAAAAACAGTAGCTTTTTCAGTAGCTTTTCTCCACCTGTTCAAATATGCTGCTTTTTTTTTTAACAAGCATAAGCTATGCCAAACAAGGCCTAGGTTGCCTTGCATTGACTATTCAAATTACTTACTGCTGATAGAATGCCTCTGGAATTTGTGACTGCACAGGCCTCGGATGATGAAGATGATGACAAATTGGGTGACGCCGATGAGGACGATGAGAGCGAGAAGCTCAGTCAGTCAGTTGACAATCTGTCTGATAAACCTGGTGCACTTCCTTGCCGGCTTAGATCTGGTATGTTTACTTGGTCATGTTCATGTGGTGGTGTCTCTTGCGACTTACATGTCATGCGGCGATTTGATGTTTACTGTGTTTGTCATTGCAGACCATAGGAAGGAGAAGTCTCTTGGACTGCTCACTCAGAACTTTGTCAAGCTCTTCCTCACCATGGAGGTTAGGAGCACTGAATTTGGCCCTTGATTTGCTGGTTAAGGTTCAAAGGGTGATTATCATCTGTAGCTAATCATAATGGTGTTTGTCAATGATGCAGGTTGAGACAATTTCACTTGATGAGGCTGCACGGCTACTCCTTGGAGAGGGCCATGCCGAGAGCAATATGAGAAGTCAGTATTTGCATGTCTTGTTTAATTCCATTGTTTTTGCAAAAACTTTTGTGGTTCAAATCGAATTTGGTATTGATATTAATGTTAATGGTGCAGCCTTTTGTGGTTCAAATCGAATTTGGTATTGATATTAATGTTAATGGTGCAGCTAAAGTCCGGCGGCTATATGATATTGCTAATGTCCTTTCATCGCTTAACCTTATTGAGAAGGTATGCTCTTGACTGTAGTCATTTCAATTGAATGGAATCGGTTATCATTTTTTCTTGGGTAAATTCCTTATTAGCCATTGAAAAAATATGTAGTTCCTTATTAACCACTCAAAATTTTAAATTTCCTTATCAACCACTAATGTTAACTTTCTTTCCTTATTCGCCACTCTTATTCATTTGGGGACTTGAAAAAGATGTTTCTGCCCGTCTTTCAATTTTTTCAAAATTTTATAATTACTCATTTTAGTAGATGTTGTTTGGTTTTAGAGCATCTAAAATTTTACAAAGAAAATTTTTACTTACAATCCAAATTCAAATTCAAATTTTAAAATTTAATCTGAATCATTTTATTTCCTTTTAAGCTCGTGGGCCATAATGTGAATGTGTGAGATAAAACTGATTCCTATAACATTCACTAAAATAGATAATGACAAAACTTAGTAAAAAAATGATTGAGGGGTAAACAAGTCTTTTTCAAGTCTCTAAATGTATAAGAGTGGCGAATAAAGAAAGTTAATATTAGTGGTTGATAAGGAAATTCAAATTTTTGAGTGGCTAATAAGGAATCAACATTTTTTTCGATGGCTAATAAGGAATTGACCCTTATTTTCTTCTGCTGATTGTTTCAGACACACCAAATGGACACAAGAAAGCCGGCATTCCGGTGGCTGGGCCAGGCAAAAAGGAAGCAGGAGGACGCTGCCACTGCTGCTTTACCTCTAGCCAGAAAGACTGTGTCTAACAAAAGGGCATTTGGAACTGATCTTACAAACATTGACATTAAGCGGGGCAAGATGGACCCCATGATAGAGAATAAAAGCAAGCTCTTGCAGGGTAGTAGTAGTAGTAATATAGGGAAGACTTTTGAAAGGCAGCTTGGGCAAGGGAGCAGGAGTGACTTTGTTTATGGACCTTTCCATCCTTCTGGTGCAAAGAAACAAGAAATCGGCGATCACTCAGTTCGAGAGGAGAGGAAGTCCATTCAAGACTGGGAGAACCTTGCTGCGACCTTCCGTCCACAGTATCAAAATCAAGGTGAGCTTAACATTCCAAAATTATGATGTGGAAACATTATTGTTTAAGGAAATCATTATGCATCGCTAAGCACCTTGCTAATGCTTATTTGCTTCTTTTCTAGAACTTGTTTTGGTCACTGTCTAATGTCTAATCTTGAAAAATACATGAGTAACTGCAAATGCCAGCTGGATCTATATAGATTCATAGTACTGCCTTAAAATGTTTTAGTGTCATACTTTAGCTTCAGCAATTAACATTTCACATATGTCCAGTCTATGTCAACATATTATGTATTGCAACAGTTTCAAAAATTCAAATCTGAACAAGTAGGGACAATTATTTTTAAATGGAGGTAGTATTACAGTACTACTTATCCTAATGTGCTCATAGGAAGCACTGTTTCCTATATAGTTGGTGGCGTAATATGTGTTGCATCGAGTGCCCAAAACCAATTTCAGCGTCAAGCGCTAGTGAAATTGGATGTTTAAATAGAGTTCTATTACGGTGCTTGGAGTTAATAGTAACCACTCAATTAATTAGATCTAACGGTTAAAAATAGGGAGGCACCTACCAAAAGTTATTTTAAATCGTAGACGGGACCAAAAATTATCGGTTAGGCACTTATTTTTAAATATCAATAGCTGTGATTAATATAGAGGGGGAGTTTGGACAAACCTCTTAAATATATTATTCAAACTTTAATATCCAAAATATTGTTTGACCTTATTGTGTAGGAACATATTATATTTTGTAGTTCAATATCCATGCATATTGTGTAGGAACATATTAGATTTTGTAGTTCAGAAACTTATTACTCTTGTAAAATTTAAAATTTTTTATGATATATCAATGATATGTTTCCTGATATTTTGGATTATATCTAAAGGCATAGTGTTTTTTTGGCAACCATGTTACATGTCCCAGGACATGATCCTGTTGATCAACTGCTGGTTGGATTAAACTTACACAATTTCCCCACATTTTCTTGTTGCAGCTCTGGACGATCTTTTTGGTCATTATGTGGATGCATGGAAAACATGGTATCAAGATGTTACACGGGAAACATCAAGATAGAATTTAGGCAGTTCTGTTGTAAACAATTATTATGATTTGGTCAATTCAGTTGTTGGCCTGTAGATGTCATAAAGCACAGGCATTATTGGCCTTTGATTGTATTTAGTTCAAATACAAAAGTGAAGGCCATTTCATCAGAAGGAAAGACATGATCTAGAGTGACGTGAAATTTCTAGTGCTGCCTTTACTGGATGGAAAAAGAGATGGGAGCATCAGGTCTCAGATGAAAGTAAACAGCGGAAGGGGGTGTGGGAGATTGAGCATGCATGATTCGGTGTCTCAAGAGTAAATTGCTCGTGCACATTCCACTTGCCTTCACTTCTATAGGACGCAAGCTAAGGCTTTGTTCGGTCATCATTTAATCAAGTAAAGGGGAATGAATCCACTATTGTAAGGATTCAATCCCTTTCGTTGGACTCCATTCTCTTCCTATCTTTTTTAAACCGAATGCAGCCTAAGGGAGATTAAAGAGTGCATGCTATTTTTTTATTGGATTAATTTGATTCATACTACTATTTTTTTTCAATATTTATAATATGACATCTGAGTTTATATGTTATTCATTTGCTTGCAATTGACGCATCAGTGGCATTTATTTTTAGTTAGATAAGAACATACTCTTTTTTATTGTAGTGGTTTCCAACCAATTTGATTAGATTAAGGTAATGACAAATGGACATTTCTACTCTCACGTTGCAAATCGAAAAGAACACAGCTTCCCCGACCGGCCGGCTTCACGTGCCCGCGCACCCCATGGCCTCCGTGTTGGCCGGAGGTCGCGCGCCCGCCGCCCCACAGCCACCACGCCGACCGGAGGTCACGCCCCCGCCGCCCCACGTCCACCGCGTAGCATTGGCCCAAACCGCGAGCCCGCCGCCCCATGGCCACCACGCTGCACCAGCCCTCACGCTTCCTCCACCCAACAGCCACCGCACCGCGCCGGCCCAGATCGTGTGCCCGCTGCCACAGATCGCGCCCCCCACACCCAAGGAGCTGTGCCGACTTGCGATGGCCGTGCCGCCCCCGGATCCGACGGCCACCGCGCGCTCCTTGGTCCTGCTGTCGACGGGGACCTCAAGACCCCTGCCCCTCGATTCCTCCTCCAAAACCGCCTCCACCGACCCTCTGCGGCGACTCCATGGAATGGCCGCGCGTGTCCCTGAAGCTGAGGGCATTCCCCGTGCGGCAAAAGTCATTGGAATGATGATGTTGGGGACTCCGATCAGACTGGACAGCTCCACCGTTGGCTCCGGCACCAGATCGCGATGTCTCCGTCTCCAACACCAATTTGGCCACCACCTCACGCGTGTGATTGAAGAAAGGGCTCTGGACATGAGCAGCACTACATCTAGAAGAATTGGTGGAATATCTAGAAGAATTCTGCTGGTGGAGGGTAGAGCGGTGGTGTCTTAGCTGCTAGTGGAGGGCAGAGCGGTGGTGTTCCAGCGGCAGTCCGCGCAGATGGAGGAGGGCGGCAGCCGCCGGCGTGGTCCTTGGCCGGTAATGGCGGAGGGCCAAGTACCTGCAGCTCGACGCCGTGGTCCCTGTCGGAGAGGTTCTTGGCCATGCACCGCCTGAAGCACCGCTCATCCCTGGCGGAGAGGATTAGCCGCAAGTCCCTGGCGGAGAGGATTAGACGCGAGTCCCTTATGGAGAGGTTATGCCGCGCGGAGGTGAACGCTACGACCAAGGGTAAAAAAAAAAAGAAAGCAATGACGGATGTGAGCGCCACGACATCAAAAAAAAAAAACTTTGGACCTTAAAACTAGCATACAAACCATAATGTTCAAATTCTTTCAAACTCAAATGGAAGCTATGGATGTGATTGGTTGGGTGTATCCGACCAGCAAGCTCGGTGCATACGTCGATCGCGTGATTGATCGCCAGCTGCTCTACTCAGCCAGGCTCAACGCGTGCAAAGAAGAATGTTTGGTTGCCTGGATCACGGCACGGTCTGGATGGAACCTGGTTCTACGCGTGCAAGCAGAAGCTGTTGAGAAGGGTACCAATCAGACTGCATCACGTTGATGGAAGTCATGAGAAGGAACGTATGGTCGCAAGCTTGGATCCATTGGAATAAATCGACACAGTTGTGACTTGTGAGAGGGAATGGTATCTGCATTTCACAAATTCCCAACCCAGCACACTCTAAGATGATAAGAGTATAAAGCACCGCCATTTCACATGACAGGAGCATGAACATTCAACCAAACGAAATGATGTGACGCTCAACATGGTACTCCCTTCGTCTAAAAAAAAAAATTCATTTTAGATTTCAAACTTCTCTTTTTTACCAATCGTCTTATTAAAAAAAATTTAAAAAAAATTATTTTATTGCGAAACCGATTCATTATTAAAAGTACCTTAAACTGACTTGTTCATTTTTGTATTTTTAATTTTTTTTTAATAAGACAAATGGTCGATTTCAAAAAATAAAAAAGGACACTTATTTTGAGATACGGTACTTCGAATAAGAAGTCTCAGATGTCCCCCAGTTTATGGACGACACACAACATACAGCATATTCCTGGAATGGGTACAACCCACAACAGCGAATGTGATATGGTAGAGCAGTGAAACAGTCTATAGCCCACTCATTGTGATTCACTTCGACGACTCCGTGAAGAAACGGTTGATTCCTGGCATTATTTCGGGGGTTTTGTCATGCACGAAGCTCCTGAGGCTGTGCATTGCGTAGCGCCGGCCCTCCTCGTGGTTCTCCAGAACCCCAGCGGCCCTCCCCGCCTTGTTTACCCTGTAAATTGTACTCAGCATGTTAGATGTTTTTAAATTAACAAGTACACATATTGATTCTGGACAAGGATCACCATTTGTTCTTTAACCAAAACAAATTACGGAAGGCCATGAATTCAAATGATCCGTACAGGTAATGTTACAATTACTACTACACTTGTCGTAGTAACAAATCCCTCATTTTTGTTGGATCTTACAAGTTAGACTACTCTCTACATAAAAATATCATACCGGCAGCAGTTCTTATTTCATTGGGGAGCAGAGATAAACCGGTAAGTTTATAATATCACAAATGGACAGGTACAATATGCTAAGTTCATTTTAACCATTGAATTTACTATCTTAAATAGAATCACTGAGTGCATGAAATGCACCCCAAAAGACAGCTTAATTAACCTCATGCTTTATCTCAAAAGAAATCACTACCAACATGCAACCACACAAACTAATAATAGTAAGATGCCCTCCATCCAGAAAACAAAAGGAGGTGCTTGCAACCTCTGGATTCCATTCTATCCCCAGTTCATCGCATGCTGCAGGTACTTGACCCATAGCCAAACAAAACGATTCCTACGCAGAGTCTCGTACTCCGTTGTCAACCTTGCAAGGGAAAAAAAAAACTGATTTTTTCCATCCGAGAAAGCTAGTACCACAAACTTCCTCCACTCCAGTTCACCTAACCGGATACACAACATCAAGCATGCATGGTCCGGCAAGTCAACGCCCATCCATCGGTCCATACAAACAAAAAACGAAGCGAACTGAACCTGAACTCGAACCTGCACCTAATCGCCTCCACGAATGCACCCAATGCAAGCAGATCTACTCTGCTCCGGCGCGCACAGCACATCCCTCGCAGGAATCAAGCGCGTAAAAGAGTTAAGTCTAGCTAAATCCGAACCTGACTTCCGGGTTGCCGGTGATGTTCCGGTAGAGCTGCATCCCGCAGATGCCGACGGCCACGCCCATCGCCGCGAACAGCGGGTACACCTGCACGGCAGACAGAGCCTCCCATAAACAAAACGAGAGAGAGAGAGAGGGGGTGGGGGGACAGAGAAGCCCTCACCTCCGGTCGGACCCAGCGGCTGGCCATATGAGTCGGAGGCTCTTTGCGTCGGGAGGCAACCGCAGCGGCGGAGGCAGAATGGAAAGCGAAGAGGCGACGGCGGAAGAGGACGAATGACTGTAGTGGGTGGAGTGCATTTATTGGCCTGTGGTCGCATGGAGGTTCTCGCTAGAAAATGACGGTTTTACCCCCGCATCTGTTTCGTGCCTTGCTGGAGCTCCAAGCAAGCACGCCCATCGGATTGTTTTTGTCGCGCGCTGTGTGATTCTAGCGGTGCGCTGTGAGCGGTAATGTCATCCGACAATCATTAAGGCCGTGTTAAGCACAGTAAAAGGTCACCGAACACCGATTACGCACTTCATCATATATAGGGCTAAATGCAAATTTCAAAACTTCTTCCCTTCCCATAATCTTGTTTATCGCAAAAACTCACCTGTCTCTCGCAATGTAGTAAGTATAGATTAAAATAGCATTATGCTTCGGTAACTCCTTTGCTGAAGCTAACGTGTCACATCAAGTTGTTGCCTTATTCTGAGATAGGAGTAGGTCCAACCTATGGTGGTGTACATATGACACTCCAAACGTTGCCTCCTTTGGCCCTGTAAGTCGGCCCGGACATTATTTTAGGACTCTTTGGAGGAACCTCAATGGAGAAAAGCTTGATTTCATTTGACTACTCAAGAATAAACAAGTGTTAAATATGACTGGACAGTTCTATCTGACATAACCAACGAAATCACATATAAATATTGTGACTAAATTTTAACAAAGATATATACATTACAGTGTAATGTTGGATTTCACATGCTATAACAAAGATGCTTCTTACTCACCGCCTTTGTCATAACCAATTTTCATTGACGATTCCATTAATTTGGCACGAAAGGAGTGAAACAGATTGTTCGTGAGAGGATCGTTAGTGTTACTTGTATCCAAGTTGGAACAAACTGATGGTAATGCAGATATTATTGACACCGAAAGTAAGGTTGAAACAAAACAATGGCCTACTGTGCCTTGGTGCCCATAGTCCATAACCACTCGCCGGGAAACTGTTGGCGCCAAGGTGCACCGGGTTATTCTAGTCATTTGCAGTAACGATAAGCTCGTGACCTACCCCGTCCGGCGCCGAAAAGCATATTCCGGCACACTTGGCTTTTAAACAAGTTGCTGGTTGGCGTAGGCCGTGAGGGATGGAGCACCGCGACAAACTGATAATGGCGTCAAAAGCGAAGCAAATCAAAGCCACACGATATTAAAAATCGTCCGGCTTTGTTTGGGAACAACCAAGTCTCTGCCATTACACAAGGTTATCTTAAACTTGGAATACTTGCTTCAGGTGCTCTCCATGGCTGCTTCCGTCGGCAGCAATTTTAACCCTCGTTTGATACGTATGAATCTTACAAAAATTTTATAAAATTTCATAATACTTAATTTAATTTTACAGAAAAAATGTAAAAACAAAAACTTATTTTTCTACATTCCAAATGAAACCTTAATATGTACTTTCTTTGGGCTTTTCTGTTGAGCTTCTTTGACAGAGCTCTTAATTTTTCATTCTCAAATAAAATCTGTAAACATCTGTAAAGCTCTGTCAAACATTGTTTTTTGAGAGAAGTCGCATCCTCTGTCAAACATTGTTTTTTGAGACAAGGTTCAATGCAAATTCATACACATGATACATGGGAGGAGGCTACGTCGCAACGGGAGGAGAGAAGCCGCATCCTCTAGGCATGCACGGACCATTTGTTTTTCCCCACAAAATGATTAAGAATATTGAATCACAAAGTTTCTACCATGTCAGTACCATCATGTGCAAGGATTACGGAGATGGAAAAGGCAGCCATACAGCAGAGAAAATACTTGATCGAAGGATATTGCCGGCTCGGGCCATGCAAATGGAAGCTGTGCTACAAAATATTGAGAAGCAAAGGAGGCAGGGTCTACTGAAACTGTAAACTGTAACTTGGCGGCTAAGCCTCCATCAATCCAACTGGTACATGATTCTTCAGCAACTGATATGGTACAGCTATATTACCTGCGGTGATGGTAGTGCCTATCCCTGGAATGACGCGATGAGTCTGAGCTCGGGCTGTAGTGGCTCGGGTACTGCCTACTCGGGTATGAATGCGGAGTCCAAGCACCATCATCTGCTGGTGAATTCTCATAATGAGATGGGCTTCTCCTTCTGTCTGAATGTGACCTTCCAAGACTTGGACTATGTGGCCTATAGTCATAGGAACGGTATCTCGATGAATAATGATCCGCGCCGGGAGGGCCTCTGTCACAGTAATCCCTTGACTCGGATGGGTGGTGACGGTCTGAGGACTGAGGCGGGGTGCTGCCCCATAGCCAGCGGTCGCCGTTTTCTGGAATGGGGGCATTTATTCCAGGGAATTCCACTGTCATCTTTTTCCGAGGTGGAGATTGTTCACCTTGCTCTGGAAGTTCTCCCTCCTCATAATCTAGTTTCACCGGATCGTCTCCAAATATAGTGATACCAGAGGGTTTGTCTTCATCATCAACCACATCTAGAATTGATCACCAGTGAGTAACAAAATTCCAAGAAAAATGACACAAAAACTAACTAGATGCAAACAAATAAGAGAAAATAAATACACATCCCATTGGAAGTGCTTAAGTTACCCCACTTGTGCCAAGAGGTCCGGGGTATGATGCAGCCTCTCTGCAATTTATTGCAGGGGTAAGGCTTGCCTCGTATAATCCTTCCCCAGACCCACCTTGTGTGGGAGCTTTCAGCACTGGGTCTGTCCTTTATCCTATTGGAATTGCTTCAGCGTGTGTGTGCTCTGAAGTTTAAAGTGATTGTGGCACCACACATTGTGATTTCTGAGTAGGAAGAACACTAATTGGATTGCAACTCTCAGCCAAAAACTTATAGGAATGGAAAACAGGCCTATGCATCTGGTATTAAAACAAGTAAACAAAGATAACATTTTATTTTTAATTCAATAAGGCATCCAATTAACAGCAGTATGAACATCAGAAACAAAAGGGTGCATACTGGCCATAAAAAAATTCAGATGTATACTGAAATTCTCAGCTTACCTAAGTAACCTGGAGGATAACCCAATTCACGCATTCTATGCAGCCAAGGAGGTGGATCATTTTCCTGCAGAGTGTGACACACTCAGGAACATTTTTACCACCATGAAATTGATTTCAAAAGGAAGAAAGAAATGGCATGGTACAATAATTTGTTTGTAGAAACTGAACGATCCTTCAATCAACAGAAACAAACAAAGATAGGTCTAGTACTCTACTAAACAGTTTCCTTGTAGATAATCAAACAACCAACATGCCTGCGTCTTCAGAGAACTGCAATAATGATAAATTACTTGTATATGCACATAATTAAACACAACACAATTCTAAGTTGCCATTTGGACAGATCTAGGCTACTCGATTAGCTAATTAAAATTATAACATACAGAAAAAACAAGCTTATATGGTTAATATACTGAGCACGATTAAATCATAATTTCATTTCATGAGTGCTAGTTTAGTACTGACGGGGAGCCCTGGCACAATGGTAAAGTTGTTGCCTTGTGACCATGAGACCACGGGTTCGGGTCCTAGGAACAGCCTATTGCAAAAAAGCAGGGAAAAGCTGCGCAGAATCAAAGTGGTTGGGCCCTTCTGTGGACCCTACGCAAGCGGGAGTTACCTGCACCAGGTTGCCTTTTTTTGGGGCCACTCTAGTACTATTACATTAAGCCCATATGTGAAATGCCAAATGAAAGAAATTTCAATTCAATCCATATGCATATGAAGAATATTTACATGTTGGTAAAAAATAGAAACATAACAACATTATAAAAAATCAGGGATGTATCAATCTTGTAAGTGCTGAAGATAGTCGCTTACCCCAATCCCTAAGCACTCTCTAGTCTCAGGTCCCAGCACTCCTGCTCTCAGGTCATCAAATTTTCCAGGCGTTTTCTGGTAATATCGATTTTGCACACGGTTAGCATTAGATTGGTTTCTTTTCAAATTATGCTGCTTGCGGGCATTGCTAATTGCAACGCCGTCACGAGGCTTTGGGCAATCCTTCAGAGCATGGCCATAAGAACCACAATTGAAACAGCGGGAATCGTCCTTATCAGCCCTGCTGCAAAGGAAATAGAATATGTCAATTTATGTGTGCACGTGAAGATATAAGAAAAATAATAAAAAACAAACAAATATTGAATGGAAATGTATCTTTGGAAGAAGCTACAATGAAATCAGAATTTATAATCAGAGTGGAGCCCTATAATTTTTAATAAAATAAAAAAAATCTACTCCCTCCGTTCACAAATAACTGTCATTCTTGCTCCGGGCGCGGGAATTAAGAAAAAGTATTGAGAAGAGAGAAATGTGTATTGGAAAGAGAGAAAGTGTATTGGAAAGTGAGAAAGCTGTGTTGGGAGGAGAGAAAGCTGTGTTGGGAAGAGAGAAAGTATATTGGGAAGTGGGAATGACAAGTATTTAGAAAAAAATTTTGAAGGCTAGAATGGCAAGTATTTGTGAACAGAGGGAGTAATTCTTTTATTCATGCTAGGGGCTCAAAGGTTTCAGAGAAAACTAATCTTTCAATACGGACTCCAGTCACGAAAACTCATTTTAGACTTCGAGATCAACAATTCTAAACTTTGACCACTAATTTTTAGTAATACAGGTGTAGCAGGTCTATTTCTTCAAGACAAGGGTGCGTTATGGTCAATCCAAATATTTATAGTGATAGTGTTATAAAGCCATAATAAGTTTGAATGGGACAGCACCTACTATCATCCATCCAAAATTCAGAATATAGTAGCATAATTATAGTGCGACACAGAAAAAGCTTTCTATTGCTCATTGCAATATACAAAGAGAAGGGGAGCCATGGCGCAGCAGTAAAGTTGTTACTCTGCGACCATGAGATCACAGGTCTGAGTCCTGGAAACAGCCTCTTGCATAAATGCATGGAAAGACTTCGTACAAAAGATCCAAAGTGGTTGGGCCCTTCCCTGGACCCTGTGTAAATGGGAATTGCGTGCACCAGGCTGCCCTTTATTGCAATATACAAAGAATAATCACTTTATATGTACAGTAGACAATTTTTCATATTACTGATAGTTGCTCACTGAGAAATGTTATATGAAAGCAATATCAATAGTGCCTACAGTTCATTAAATTTGCATGTTCTAAAGTGAAGCACCATCCTCGCTATAAAATTGGTGCAACAATGAAGGAAGCTTGTTACATGGATAGCTATTTTATCCAAACTAATATATATCAAAACCATGCTGTTGAAACGTTGCCTTATGTAATTAGGTGTGCCAAGTTGTAGGACTGTTTATTGTGAAGTTTGCGAACAGAATGAGTATGGCAAGGGCCTAAAAATAAATAAAAAATAAATAAAGAAAGAAATCAAGAATGAAAGAAAAAACAGATAAACGGCAAAGCTTTCAGATATTCCACAAGGCCATCACGGTCCTGAGATAGGTGGCACCACTAGTCTGAAATGAGGGAAACCAGCCTGAGTTGCAGTGCATTTGACACCATGATTTTTCTTTAAGTAACTAACAGGGGGGGGGGGGG
>BCLH01003186.1:19557-34682 GCA_001602315.1 Zoysia pacifica
ATACCACAGGATAAGATTTCTCTGAACCAATTTGTAATGCTGGATAATAAGTCTCTTCACCACTTTCCAAGACCTCTTCCACACCATCCTATTGTATCCAGAAGCAAAACATATTAGTAAATATAACAATATTGTTTTTCTTATGGAAAAACAGTAGTGGAAGCCCCTACTGTGGTAATATATGAAAAGTTTCAATAAGAGAACTATATATGAATGTTAGAGATATGTGTATATGTCTGTATTTTCTGTTTCCCTGAGGGGTTCTTTGTATATTTCCCTCACCTGTACCTCTATATATTGAGGCCCTTGGCCTCCTTCATGAATACAAGTGCTATTCATAACAATGAATACATTATCCTCTTGTACTGAATTAGACAACGCTGAATCGCAAACAAGCAGCAAGGATAATACAATAGAGGCAAAACTGGTTTCATGGCATCTAAAATCACGGCTTTAGAAATCTATCACCAAACCGCCCTAGTACACTTAAATACTAACGAAAGTTCCTCATTTTAGAAATCTACCACTATCACATTTTTCATCCATCCAACCTGAGATTCTGTTATCATGCCATCTTTAAGAGTCAAGACACCTGAGGGCCTCTTTTCATTGAGCCGGCATTTTATTACTGCCAGCCGGCGCTGCTGGAACACCTCAAGGACTCGATGTGTTATTTCCTCCATCTTCTAAGCTGCCCGATCATGCGCCCTCTGTGTCAACCTGCACTGTCCTCATCTGACACGCGCAGGGGAGTCCTTCTGTGCCCCTGTTACAGGATGCTCTATGCCTTACCGTCAGAGCCTCATATCATGCCTGACCCTTCACGGCCATGCTTTCCTGTGGCCTTGCTTTGTTTGGTGCCACTATGATGGAAAGAATCTTTGTCAAATCAGGAGGATATGATTTAGTATATCCGACGAATTCAGTAAGATCATGTTTTGGGGGTAGATGTAAAGAACCATTCGGTCTCTCCCTGCCTGCTGCTTGATATCAAACAAGTCAAACTCGATCCAATTGGTTACCATAAAATTGCTTTGAAGCTATGGCTGCTCTCTTCTGGGTTCTAGCTGTGGCGGATAAAGCAGACCAAGCAGACCACGTAGCAGCCACGCCACAAATTCTCCAATCGCTCGCATATTCTCATAAGTCATTGCCTCTTCCACACGGCAGCCATCAGGCGAAGGTGCTGGAGCTCCAATAAATGAATGTGTTCATGATGGCTGGGCATTTGAGGCGAGATGGGAAAAGGCACATTGCAAGGGAAAAGATGGAAAGGAACGGATGGAAAACGTGATGCCATGTGACAGGATGGTAAATTTCTAGGAGAAATCTTTCAGTGATATTAAAGTGTAGCACAACGGTTCAATGCTATATTTCTAAAACCAAGGATGCAGTGCTGAGAATTGAAGGGCCATGAAAGATTAGAAACACTGAATAACTAGAGCCGTGCTATACTCCTTTTTTTTTCTCTACTTCCCATAACCAACACCCAACACTAGAAAGAGCTAAGATTCGTTGTCAAAGACTGCTGATGAATAAATGGAAGGAAAATTACTTTCAAATTCTGTTGTGTCTTGGCCTGCCACTCAGACCATTGCTGCATCAGGTCCATAAGCTTTCGTTTGCTTTCCCTGGATATTCAAATGCACACAATTTGAAATAAGAAAACACTGAAAAACAATTCAAGGATGAAAGATGTCTAATACAAACTGCAATGTGCTACTGCTACCATCTTTTTAGTGAGGCTGTAAGTATACCAAGTGTCTTGTCACTAACCTTGTCAAGTCACTGTAAATTATGCGAACTGAAGGCTCCGTTGATTCCGTGCGGGCTCTTTTAACTCCTCTTGCAGCTAAACATGTAATATTAAGGAACAACAGTAGCAACAGATAGCCCCTTTGGCAATAGCATATGTGTCTTTGATCCCGGAGGAGGAATAATACTTTGCTCATCTTGTATAAGCACAATTCACAGGATTCAACAGAAAGAGATGAATTTTCCAAAGCATACATATGCACCGGTTGCAGGAGTACGCAAGCAGAGAGAGAGAGACAATAGATAGAAAAAAAAAACCATTTCAGAGGATACGGCTTTCATCAACTGAGATGTCGGTTGATAAATCAATAAACGAATTTTCAACCCCATTACCTTTGTCTAGCTCCACTGAGAAACCATGAACAGCTTTTATACTGGTCTCAGACTGAACCAAAGCATCTAGCTTCTGATGTTTCATGACTACTACATCATCATCGGCAAGGTCCATGTCTTCCACTTGCCCTTCTTCAAGATCATTGTTCCCATCGGAAGCCTTGGGACTACTACTCACAGCACTAGCTCCCCCTTCGGGTTGCAGTTCAGATGCCACAGGCTCGACCCCATTTACACCCGCGGCTGTATCCTGAAGCTCTCCCACCTGGTCATCTGCCACAGCACTAGCTTCCCCTTCTGGTTGGAGTTCAGATGCCATAGGCAGAGAGGCGGATCTACAAATAGGGCAAGGTAGGGCGGCCGCCCTACCTAACGGAGGCGCGGGGCAGAGCGGATTGTGGCGGCGCGGATAGGGTGGGGCGCGGAGCGGTCGGCGCAGGGTGGCTCGGAGCGGGGCGGGGCCGCGGCGGCGCGGGACAGGACGGGGCGGCGACGTGCTCCGTTGGCCGCGGAGGGATGATGACATCGACGAGGCAGAGGGAAAAAAAGGCAATAGAGTCGGAGTAATAAGACGGGGGAACCGGATCGTCTGCCGTGCAAGAGTCATGGCGAACGTGACGTGCCCACCGCAGCCCATCCGACGGTGGGTCTCTCTTTTTTTTCACCGTTTGTACTTTGAATAAACTAGTTTTTTTATTAATGTTTAGGCATCTATCATATTATTTTTTTGCCACATCACTTTTTTTTAAGCCTCTCATACTATACCAATTATAAGTATAATTGTAGCATTTGTTTGTATGCGTATAACATCCCAACACACCCGATTAAAACTACAACTACATATAATATTAAAGACCGTATCTTCTAAAATCTAAAAATTTCAGTGTATCCCTTTATACCACCACGCGACGACGAGAGACATACCTGCAATTATATATGGAACTACAGTCCCCAGTGCGAGACGCATGTCTATCCCAAAGATCGAACCTGCGCCGGTAGCCAGCCAGCTGCTGGACTTACCACCGAGCCGTCGGCTCGTTCGCGTGTCACATCAGGTTTGTCATGCCTCTTGCACGGCAGACAATCTGGGTTTTGGTAAAACTTACTCCCTTTTAAACTAAATCTGTTGATTTTTAAAAGCAATTTTAAATATATTTTTCAAAAAAAATTTGTTACAATTTATTGTATCATTAAAGTTATTTGAATCACAGTTTATAAACTTACATAACTAAATTATTTTTTATAGAGAGAGTACATTTTTTTTTCTTATATTCAAAATTGACATCTTTTATTCGTCATTGTTTAAATATTCAACTCTGAACCCATATCAAACACGCCCTTACAATCCTAATTTTTTTTCAACCCCACTTTTTTTTATCTGACTGAACATCTTCAATTTTATTATTTTTTAAAATCAACGTTTGGCCATTGTCTTATTAAAAATTTTTATAAAAATATAAAAATAAATAAATAAAGTTTAAAATACTATTACTAATGAACCATTTCACAACAAAATAAGTAATATATTTAAATTTTTTAAATAAAACGAATAGTCAAAGGTAATTATTTGAAAATTTAAAAAGACACTTGTTTGAAGACAGAGAGAGTATATCAATTTGATTTGATAGATTTTTTTATGACTAGTTTGATTTGATAGATTGAGATCATATTTTTATGCATGATTATATTATTACTTAACATGAAGGTAAATTAGTAATGATAATTAAAAACCTTCAAAATTGGAGCATCTACTAAAGATCATATCCAAATGATGTGGCATAAATGTTGAATACGGAAAAAGTACAATTCTAGATGGCAAACAAGAATTTGCTCAAAAAGGGTGAACATGGTAATAATCTGCAAAATCGACACACAAAAACCATCAGGTCAAATGGCTCAGCTTGGAGTGTTTACGAGATCGCAAAAGAACAGAATCTAGGCTATGATAAGACAAGTCAGTCTGTAAATGGAGCAACCAAATACTAAAAGAACTAAATCAGTTCTCAATACTATATATGTTATCCACTGTAGAAACTCCGAGAAAACCTCTTATTACACATTCCACACAATCTGTGGACTGCTGGCACTCTAGGAGCTCCAGTCTCCAGGTACAAAACTGTAAGAACAAGAAATACAAGTGCACGCCATATGAACGTGCCTCTATGCCTGAGCGCCGAGTTCCAACATCAAGGTATGGTTCGCTTCGTCACTCCCAGGGCCACTAATTTGGATGGGACCTGTGCCATGAGAAACATAGCAAGGTAGTAGTTTATTCGAAACAGATGTATGTTAATTTCCACCAATTTAATATTCTACACACCAGGACTGATGTATCGGTTCTTAAGAGACCATGCATCCCGCATCGATGCAAAAATTGGAAATACATGATGTCAGATTGCAGTAAAGATGATGAACCATAATTGTTACTAGCAGTAGCAGAAGTAAATGTGACCAAGTGCTTCATACCATCAAGTTCAACCATAGCCTTCTTGATCACTGGCTTAAACTTGCCTGAACATAGAGAGCACAATGTCAAAAAGTATTACACTTCAACCAGGAATGACAAACAATGCAGCACATTATCTTCCGAAAATATGCCACAACTTGAATCAAAGATAGCAGATGGCATATGAACAAAGAAAGTAACTACGCTAAAATATTTTTATCTCACCATCATTTTGAAACAAGGAAAATCATGAAAATAAAAAATTGCAGAAAATTACCATGCCTCCTCTCAACATCCATCAATGATGTCAATGCAGTTCCACCAACAGTCCATTCTTCAACAGGAGCAGCAAGGTTGCTGACCTGAGTCAGGGGGGAACAAGGCAAAAATCAAGTTATGAAGTACATAATGATAATCATGTGTCTGTGTCTGGTCTGTAACTGATATGGATTAGATTAGGGTTTGGCAATGGCAAGTAATTTTTCACAAGTTTTACTACATGCCACGAATCAGGGCTGCATACACTTCGAATTTGAAACTTCTATTGCAAAGGCACAAACCAATTTACTAGGCAACTATGGCTAAGGGACTGACACTTGCCTATTGAAAAAACCGATTCCTAACTTTGCCATGTTCGTGTAATTTAAATTTACAAGACACAGTGTAAATATGCTTAAGTAACGTAGTAATATGATCTAAATCAAGCAAACGTACTGATGTAATAAGTCCTGTCTTTCCGCTTTGGAGAAGAGCACCAGAGCCGTATCCTAAGGCGCAGCAATAGCTAGAATCAAAATTAGTAGGGAGGCCACACCTTCCTTCATACCTTTAATATTACCCAAAAAAAACAGCATTAGAGGGGTGGAGAGATTTTGGCATTGTAATAATTTTTTACTTACCCAAAGAAGTGAGATTGGCCTCTGAAATGTGCTGAGTATTTCCCCTCAGCTTTTCTCTTCTCCAATTCCGTTTCAACCATGGTGATAAGCATTTTCTCAGTTTCAATTTTTGCAACCTAAAGTAACATTTTGGATATTTATCAGAATGGCCAACTTTTTATTAATTACAGGAGTCATGTAGTCTAAGAAGGTCAAGATAGTTCAATTATTTTTTTCTGTCTTTACTTGAACATTGCCATGTGGATCTCTTTCAAGCATAAGTTGCTCTTGAATGGTTTTCGGCAAAAAGTCAAACAGCTCCCTGGATTCCGGTTGAAGCTTACTTTTCCATGCCCCTGCCTCATCAACAACATCATGTGACAAAATTTCATTCAACTCTGCAATAAGTTTTTGAACCTGCAAAGGAGCGAATCAGTATCATAGTACATTGGTAATACATTGTCACAAAAAAAATTAAAGAAGTAAAACCTCTGGGGCGAAATCAATCAGGCCCTCTGGTATAAGGATAACACCATAGTTGTAGCAAAGTTCTGCACGCTTGCAGATAATATCAGTAATGTAGTCTGTGACATTCTTGAGGGTTTGCTTCTTTGCAGCAGCCTGCAACAAACAATAAATGTCCTTTGTGAACTTATAGTGCATGAAAACATAGACATAAATTAAGCCACATATCAGCAAAATGGAATGTTCGAAAGACAACATTTTAGGGCCACCATCTTGTTCTTTAAATGCTATAATGTGAGACCATATATACCCTGGCGGAGCCAGCTCTAGAGGTAAGAAGGGGCCAGGTCAAAGGGTAAGCTGATTTGCAAGTGATTTATTATAATTTTCTTCTCCACGATCAGTGCTCAAAGAAATTTGCATATCAAGGGGGGGCCAGAGCCCCGGCTGGCCTCCACGTGGCTCCGCCACTGCATATATAGAAATTTAGCAAACAGTAATCATAAAATGCATCAAATTTAATGCAGACAGAGATGCATAGACAATTATATGCTCCTTGCTCACCATCATATGCACCTAATCTATCAAGATCAAAAGACAAAATGCTGGAGAACGCTAATTTAGTGCAGAAAGTAACTTTGTATATAGGAGATACCAACCTCTTCTCCAAAGAGTGCGACATTAGGATGAGTTTGCAACGCACATTCCAGTGTAATGTGAGAAGCAGCACGTCCCATAAGCCTCACAACTGTAAGCATAGAAAGATCACTGGTCTTATTAAAGAATGGTTTAGTAAAAAAAAATCATGCTGTGCCGTACTTCAACATTCATGGATTTATACATTAGCACTGCTGTATGCTATCATGAAAGAGCTAGCTCTCATTATACTATGTGGATGTTCAGTCATGATCATCCAATAGGATTCAATTTGGGAAGCAATTAACTTACTAATCTGCTGTCTGTTTGATGCATTCTCAAAAGAAAACTAAAGAAATATTTGATGGTAAAATGATCTTTTATGAAGGGATTTTCAGGATATGTATGTTTTAAAACTCTATTAGGAAGTTTGATAATACCAAGAAGGCTAGAAAAAATATAGTAAACTGCTGGGTATTGCATCTTCTAAATTTGATCTATTAACAACATAGTTACATAAATAGGCATACAGCACAATAGCTACCTTCTTCGATCAACAGACATTGTAGGATTTTTGCAGTTAAACTAGGTATGCATGAACTCTTCAAATGTTGCCTACTAATAGTATTTTATTACCACCAAGTCAATTTGTCAATTTCTGGAGAGAATATTTAAGCACTCTTGCACCAATCTGATGAACACTGACTCACTTTGCAATTGTAGGTAAAAGTATCTAAGGTTCAGCATGACTACAAAATGGGCAGTACGGTGCACGTATCTCGCTTGCGCAGGGTCCAGGGAAGGGTCTGACCACTTAGGTTCAAGATGACTGAAATAATAATAAACTTACAGTGGTAGTATTTTCCTGTTGACCTTGCATCAGTCATGACATTGCCAATCATTTCAGAGTAGATTTAAAAAAGAAAAAGTAGTCGTCATGATATATTCATAATCAGTTTTCAGATATCTCAGATTGAAATGTTATAATTATCCATTTATCACTTTAGCTGAAAGAACACTTTTACATAACTAAGTGTGTCATGGCCATGGTAGCCAAGATTTAAATACTTAAGGCTTGCAGAGTAATGTAATTTGGAAAATGGTTGAGAATCATGTACCTTGCAAGCCGTGTCAAATCCAAAGCTTGTTGGCACCTCTTTACACTTCAGATCACCATCAATGGTCTTTGGGCAGCCAATGACACGAGTCTTCATGTTCTTTGACCTGGACCAAAATTCATAAAAGGAATCAGAATATCTATTTGCTTGTGATGATACAAAGCTACAAAGTCAAGAAAACAATCAACTACCATTGCAACTAGTCAGTCAATCTAGCAATGACTTTAAAGGATCAAATCAAACATAACAATGGTATGAAACCGGAAAATTTTAAAGTACTAGCAGGCAACCTAAAGTATTCACCAAGAAGGCATGCGTTGGTGTTTGAATCATCACCACCAATAACCACAAGTCCATCCAGATTGAGCTTGTTGGCTGTGTCTTCAGCTTGCTTGAACTGTCAAAACAACAAACAGAGTTGACAAATGATCGTAAAGCAGCTACTGCTGAATAGAAACATGGCAAAAAAAAAAACTATAAGCAAATGTACATAAACAGATGTACCTGCTCTGGTGTTTCTATCTTGTCCCTTCCACTGCAGATCATATCAAATCCTCCCTATCAACAAAGAAACACATCTTAAATGCCTCACCAAATTAATAGTGAATATGCCATGAAGTAAGCTAACCATTAACATTAATTGGCGTCTAACATTGCATAAACAGACAAGAAATGGCAATAACATTGCACAGGACAAGGCCTATTATCCTATCTACACAAAGCTAAATCCCTTTATGTCAATGAGTAATGAAGGTTACGCTGCTGTACCTGGTTTCTGTAGGGGTACACAAAGTCGGTAGTGAGCTCCACGTACTTGCACTTCATGATCCCAGCTGGACCACCCTTAAATCCGTACAAGGTGCTTCCTTTTGCACGCTCCTGCAGGTAGTCTGAGGATCCAACCGAGAGCATACCACATCAGCCTTACGCATGCAAGAAGCGACCTCCCAAGCATTGATTCAGGGTCCATAAAATTCAAGGCAGGCATATTTCTACATCGAATATCTCACTCAAAAGTAAGTAGCTTCCACCAGCTCAGCCTCAAGAGCACTTAAACCATCATGATCTCTAACTTTCCAAGTTCAGTGACTAAGTTTGCATGAAGATCTACAGATCTCTGATCTAAATTAAACTACCACCAACTCGAAAGTTTCTAGTTTCTACTTAGCAACACAATTTGCATGAAAAAGTCGGGAAGGAAACCTCGCAGCACTCACCGAAGATGCCGCAGATCACATTGTGTCCACCCGGGGCCTGCCCACCAGAGAGCACGACGCCGACCTTGAGCGGCCTGGTGGCCGCGGGCTCGGCGGACGGCACCAGCGACACCGACGGCTGGCCGAACAGGCCGGGGAACAGCTTGGCGATCTCGTCCCCGTCTCCCTCAGGCCGCCGCCGCCTGCCTCAGGTTGCCCCTGCCCGACGCCTCCTTCCTATTAGACACTCCATGGCAAAAGCCGCCGCACCGGAGGGCGCACGGGTCCCCATCCTCTCCCAAACGTCGCGCGCCTTGAGGACGGCCGCGCTGCCATCCGCATCGCCCCAGCGCTCGCCTCCGCAGCCGCAGCCCCAGCGCCCCGGCCCCAGCTGTCTCCTCCTCCGTTTGTTCCTCGAGGTTCTCTCACTCCATCGGCTATGGCTAATAACCCAGGGCGCCACCGCCTGCAGCTCCACTGCCACTGGTTACCGTCTTCCCCATCCCCTTGCCGTATTCACCGCACCTTCTTCCCATCTCGGCTAACTGGCCACTGTATTCACAAGCCGGCGTTTTCAGCCGAATGTTGTTTGGTCTACCCCGACAAGCACGCAGCGATGCTGCTACGGCCAACCGCGTCGAACGCGTGGTGGAAGAGACCTTCGAGCCTGTTACCTCATCACCGTTGAGCATTCGTGTCACCTCACGCAACATGAGTGATGGCTGATGTTTCTACTAGAGGATAAAACATGCGAGTGGCCAAGTTATGAAGCACCACATGCACAACAGATGCTCTCGAAGTGTTTGATAAAATGCGCGAGTCTTCCACTAAGGCTTTTGTACAATTTTACATCATATCATCTCGACTCCTCTAAAATAGGTGATTCTAGACATTTTTAGTAAAAATGATAGAATGGCTCTTGCAGATTCGACATTCAAGCCAAAAACTTTCTATAGTAATGGTTACACTATTTTAGAATAATACTAAATTGATATCAGGTATATTTATTAGCCAAAAAAAAACTTTAAACCATCTAGATTTATCCACTTCCTTTGCATTCTTAAAAGTATGTAATTTTGCAGTCGGACAGAGCATATCTTGATTCTTGACATGCCATTGAAAATTAACTGTAGTGATCAAAACTAGAAAACTTAACATTTGTGAGAAAATGAAGCCTTCCTGGTGCTGGTTTTATGAATGCTGATATTTTCTTTGCTTAGTACTGCTATGGATATTAGCTTACAAATCATCTAAAAATGAAATTCTTCATAAACATATTTATTTATTCTTAATTACAATTTTTTGGAATCCTTGAACAAAAATGATAAGGCTATGTGAGATTGTAGGATGATGAATATAAATAAACAGTAAGTTTTCTATTGCTGAGATACTTCTCTTCTTCTATGTTGGCATGGATGTAGTCAATATTGAAAATTGGAAGTTTGCGTCAGCTAAATGTCCTCTTGACCTAAAATTTTTATTTTAGCACTATTCTTGCGAAGACTCACTTTTGTTGTTTCCAATCAGCAGCCCTAGAAAATCTGTTGGAATAGGCTCAATTTTGCTACGATTGGTTCAGAAATTAACGTGGAGACAGTAAATGAGTAATTACCATACATTTAAACCATTTTTATTTTTTTAATAAAATTTGTTTGAGAAGAAAAAAATCTTCTTAATAGGATCATCTGCAGTGAGTTGATCCTTGATGAAACTCTTTTGACATTGACTATAATATTGTGGACTGAACGTATCACAGGGTTGTATTCGATTACACTTGCTTATAATAGGGCTTGTTTAAAATAATCTATAAGTTATATTTAAGTTTACACCAATTGTATAAAAAATAATCAATTTGTTTTTATCTTGACTCTTCCTTTTACTATTGCAGCTCACAAGATCTGGGCACGCTCAGCTTCGTGCCAAAGCGATACTATTAACCAGCACAAACATTTTAGTTCTTTTTAGCACTATAGTGAGTCATCTTGTCCAACATATTTCTAACACAACAGCTCGTAATACTGTCATTTTCCCTTCTAGAGAGATCAAAACCTGCATATTCACAAATTACATTAGGCAAACCAAATATGTGCTACTAGGTAAATCAACACTTTACATTTTACTTAAATTTAAATTATTAAGCATCCATGAAAATCATAGCTATACAATATAAATAATTTGAACTATAAGTAAATATGACTAACCAAATGTGCTCAGGAAAAGATGGCGCGGCAACGCGGCGCCAATGTTTCTAGTACGTAACGAAAATCCCCTTTCGATCTAAAAAAATGTCTATGGTTGTGGATCAGTGGCGGATTGCAGTAGATTATGTAAGATGTGAAGGGTGCACGTATAAAGTTCAGACAGTGCCAGGTCATGGACCTCATGGTGCCCCTAGCATCATCGGCTGGCCATGGTATTCTCGGCTGCGGCCGTCGCTGTCATTCTGCTGCGGCCGTCGCTGTCACTCTGCCCACTTGCCACACTGCGTGCTTGAGCATGGTCGACCTAAAGTGATATTACGTCTGTTTTAAAATATAAACTATTTCTAAATTTAAATAAAGTCAAATTTTTTTAATTTTCATTACTAAAATTTTAAAAATTATATATTTTCTAATATAAATATAATTTTTATAAAAGCTTATTTTATAATAAATTTTAAAAATATAATTTTTATATAATAAAATATTATTACTTATATATTCTTAGTGATTAAAGTGATAAAAATTTGACTTTGATTAAACTTAGAAATGTTTATATTTTTGTAACAGATGGTATACTCCACAATGGTCAATGGAGGCAATGGTGCTCGAAACTTTTGAACCTCATGGAACAATAAAAGTATACACACGGCTTAATATTTTAATATCAAACATCAGGTGAATGAAAATTCACCGGCGTGAGATGTACCACTGTGGTGCTCTTAGAGGAGGCCATCCCAAATCTTGGCCTGCGCAAAAGGCCGGCCTGAAAACGCATCCACAACACGGGCCGGCCTCGTACCCCGACTGTCGCATCCCGCGTGGGAACTGGGAAGTGTCAAGCCCAGATCACACGACCTCCCAAGTAGGAGTAGCGATTTATTGATTCTTGGTGCAGTGACCATGATTCCTGTAAGCTGTACGCCTCCAGCACCTAATGGAGCACCAAAAGGGTACACTGCTCCCACATCAAGCGACGAACCAATGCACCATCAAGCTCCAGAATTAATTAAAGACGAGAGCAAAAGGCATCGACAGTGCAGCACCGAGCGTAGCTCGTAGGACTGCATATTTAACAGCTGAACGGCACAAAGATTCTACCCCAAGTATGCTGCCAGGTTCTTCTTTTCTAAACGATGAGTTTTGCAGGCTGCATTGGTGTTTGTTTGGGATCATCGATTATTTTCCTTGAGAAGCGGCTTATAATCGTATCCAAACAAAGCCTACAAATTCTTCATCGATCTTGCGCAGGAAACATGCATGGTGTCAAGTAACACAGCTTCTCGGCATGGGGCAAGCAACGATATCTCCATAGCTTGGGATATCAAGTCACTACGAGAAGGGCAGGCACAACGGGCATCATCAGTTCATTGTGTGTGACCGATCTCTACACCGCTGACACGTTCATTTCTTTTCCCATCCGCAATCCCTGAACCAGTGGGTGGTTTATCCGCGGTGGTTAAATGACAGTTTCTCATAGTATATACCTGTAGCTGGTCCCTGACCGAGGTGGCTGTACAATTGGCCATGCGTTAGTAGTAGCATTTTCGTAGTGCCATGGTAAACCTTCAAGTTACTGAGAGCTGGGGATTCAGTTTTTGGCTTGGTGATGACGCCGCGACATTTTTGGCTCACGCGCAGCTAACTTTATGGTATGTGAACATTAACACGCTGAAACCACAAACAAGAACTTTTTTCAGCCGGCAGAGTCCTTTCTGAGGACCTAAGTGAGTGCATATTGTACTTCAGCTATTAGCTGCTTTGATATGTTTTTTTATTTACCATTGCATTTTTTCTGTTTTAAAATTTTTATTGCCATCGATGATAACAATTTGAGCACGAAGGAATCGTACAGTTTATTTATCGTAGCCTCAAGAAGAGAAGGGAACCCGATTCCATCGTGTTTCAGCCCCACATTGCTTCAATCCACGGACGGAACGGGGTCCGTATAGGTTCTATCTCCATGCATAGATATGCTACGACGAAAGAAAAGCAGAGTCTAGTCTCAACTCAAGTCATCCCCTCCCGACGACTGGGGCTTTGCGGCGGCGGGGCATGAGGTGCTCGTCGAAGCACGCACGCCCTTCCAATGTGGCCGTCCATTCACCGGCGGCGGCGACCAAGTCAGAGTTTACGGCAAGCAAAACGCCAAAGTTTGTGTTAAGGTAGTCTCGGCCTCGCTTTCCCTGTTTGATACTCCTCCTATGTAAAGTTTCTCTTGTACTACTGTGGGTTCTGAAATTCTGTCCGCCAAGCATGTTTAGAGGTATCAATACTATACTCCCTTTTGTCGGTTCTTTTTTACTTGTGATTCTAAACATAGACACGAGAATTAAAGAAAATAAAAAATATAAGATATACTGATAACAAAAAAAAAGAGAGATGGAGATAAAAATATAAAAGATGTATTGAGAAATCATGATGATAAATAAATAAGGATGATGATGACAAGTAATCGACAATGGAGGAAATATGTGCTACGGTACCAATTACTGTAGAACATATTTGAAAATGTAGTGGAAATGTACGTGGAGAATAAATTACTATGCTAGCCCGTCGCTTAATGATTCCATGAACGAGAATACTGCAGGTCGTCGATTGATTTAATACTAATTACTCCCTCTATTTTTTAATTGATATCGCGCATTTGACTTTGAAATTTAACTTTGACTATTCGTCTTATTTAAATTTTTTTTGATAAATTTTATATATTTTGATATAATTTGATTTATCATTTGAGTTATTTAACCACAACTTAAAATTTTACATATTTGAGCAAATTTTTTAATAAGATAAATAATTAAAATTAAATTTAAAAATCAACGGTGACAACAATTAAAAAACAACGGAAGGAGTATTTCGCAGGAGGGAGTCCGCCGCTGGCTTGCTCGGTCCGACCATCGTTCTACACCATGCAGACAGTCAGAGTTCAGTGTGGACAACAGGGATTTTTTTTTTTTATGTATACAGCTAAATATCATTTGAAGGTAACATCGACGGGACACATACAGTGGCATGGCAGCTGGCTGTGTGCCGTGTGAGTTGGAATTGAGCCGGGTAACCGTTTCCTTTCGTCTCTTTGCTTGGATACATAGGATAGAAAGTGACACTTCCGGTCGTGTGGTGTGCTGTGTTGCGTCGGCCGGCTCGCTTCGGCGGACGGCGGCGTGTGCTGTGTCGGTTGGGATGGCAATATAAATATTTAATTTATTGACACATGCTAAGTTATTTAATACAAATTTGAATTAAATGTGACACATTAAGTAAAAAATATATAAATAATGTATAAAATATAATATTTTATATATTTATATTTAATAAAAAAATATATTTTATTATATATCCGAATATATATCAGGTATAAACTTGTACCGTTAAGTTTACAGATATAAAAACCGTAAGATATTAGATCTCGGGACCGGTTGCCATCTCTATGGGCCGGTCGGCCAGCTCGGCGGATCGCGCAGACGACGACGCAGACGTTGATTGGCCCGGCCGTGGACGTAGTCCACTGTACCTTCGTGCTTGCTCGGATCATCTGTGCGACTGTGGCTCAGGTCCGTCTGGCCTCCCGGCGGCTTTGGCCGCAAGGTAACGAACGAATAGTACTTCGAAGCTCCGCATGGATGCCTCTTACTACCTTGTTCAACCAATTTAATTGCACAACGAGCAAGGTTAACATTACTGATGGAACCGCAGAAACCTGATCATGATGGTTAACGTTCGAATACTACCGCGAAAACTACTCGATTCATCTGTCAAAATTTAAAATCTAAGAGTTGAAATAAACTCATCCAAACAATAGTAAGCCTACCGTTTTCCGGTTTTATAAAAATTATTGTACCCAACGGTTTTATCAGTTCACTAAACAATTTTTTTCTAGTTTTTAAAATTTTCTTTTCTTAATTTTCATTTGTACCAAAGACAAAGAAACTGAGCAGAGCGGTTCGGACGAAAGCCACGTGCTGCAGCAGCTGGTCGATGTCAGCAAACAATTTGACCCGTTCAAACGTACGAGTACCACGTGGCATCAAGTCCAA
>BCLH01003187.1:0-34748 GCA_001602315.1 Zoysia pacifica
TAGATTCTCATCTGCCTTTCTCTTTGATAGTTTGAAGGAAACTGGTATGGAATGAACAAGAGTGCAGATGGTTAATTTGAAATAATGGAGTAGGATACAATTAAATGAAAAGAAATCCAAGGTAAAAAAACAAGTATAAGAAAACAGGTGATAATTGCGAAGTTATTCTGTTTATGGGACACCAATTTTTTCAGGAAGCAGGAAAAAGGTAATCACATTACCTCGACAACTGTATTAAAAATTCAAGATGAATGGAACACTCAGTATGTAGTTTAAGATATCTGCATATTGTTCCAATATTCAGACAGTAATCACATCGAAATGTTCTATCCATGTCATTATTTTGAAGGAGAAAAAACTGTTCAATTATATAAAAGGAAATAAACAAATATGATGAATGAATCAACATACTATTCAAGCGTCTCATTAATAAAATAGGACAGGCCTTTTCATCTATAAACAAATATACTCTCTCCGTCCCCTTTTATTTGTCATTCTAGGTGTGGGCACGTGGATTAAGAATGCTGGAAAAGGTGGGATGTGCTGAAAATGAGGAGAGAGATAGAGATAGAGATGTATTGGGAATAAAGAAAAGTGCATTGAAAAGCGAGAATGACAAGTAAAAGAGGAAAACTTGTGAACTCTAGGATGACAAGTAATTGGGGACAGAGGGAGTACCACCCAAGGGGCAGTCATGATCTAGGTCTTCCATTCTACGATGCATGGACCTATGGTCTTAAGGAACCGTCATGTCATCCAAACGCTCAGAGATCCCATGACATCCTCGTCGCCGTAACAAATACCAATATGGCGTGAAGCAGGGAGGAGAAAAGAGCAGAGACTGGGGAACAGCCGGCCAGCCAAAAAAACTGTCACCATGGCGATCCCTGTCGGCTTCCTCGCAGGTGCTGGTGCAGAGCCAGCAGGCTGCTGGTGCAGTGGAGAGGAGGAAGAAAGGGCGGCAGCTGTCACGTGGAAGCTAGAGGAGGGGCAGCAGCGCTCTAGATCTGGTCGGGCAGGGTGACAATACAACTGGAGGTAGTTTAGGGAGACTAGTGGGCTGGTTAATGGGTTGGGCCAACTATCTTCCGTTCTTCTTTCCTTTTTCCTTCTTTTATGTTTCCTTCTCTTTTCCCCTTGCCTGCCTCTGTTTTCTTGTTTCTTACGCAGGTATGGCGTCGCCTTGCCTTGTCTTTGATCGCCTAGGTTTGCCTAGGCAATTGGAAGGGTCAGAGAACCGCACCTCACCTCACTGCCTTAAAACATAGGTATCAAAAGATTTCTTAAAAATATAAACCCAAGCAGGCAATGATAAACTCAACTACTCAAACTATTTCCATTTTACAACTTGATCCGCAAGCACAAGTAGCATGTAGCAGGCCCTTTTTGTTGCTTTTGATATTAAAGAAGATTTTAATATCACGTCGAAGGCATGGCAGCACATTCCATATTGAAACCCATGGAATGGAAGATTGTGAGATGACACTCAAAGTTCACTTTCCCAGTTCAGGTTCTCATTTTTTCTTGTATCCACACCACATATACCAGCTCAAATTCCCGGCGTCAGTATTTATAAAATTATAATAACGATTACAGAATCATCAACATAAAGCATTTTACCTTAAAATCCATGCCAAAACTGGATATATCAGGATGGCGAACAGGTCACACTGTTTTCTGTTAGCCATTTGGCAAATTTATCCCCAAATTTTATACAAATATGGATTTCAGTTTCAAATAACTAGAAGCTGTTTATTTTCTACACTACATTGATATGGCGTTATCGAAAAGAATGACTTTTGAAGCAATTTTGACTTGTTAGGACAGATCATTACATCAGCTGTCACAGCCAAACAGCAGCATCACATCCTAAACTACGTAAAGAACCTGAGACAACACGTTGAAAAGCCACAAGCAAACATGGACAGCACATTAATGTCAAAGGGCAAGTATTACCATTGGGGATGTCCTTGAGCTTCGTTCCAGATCCCTACAACAGAGAACCCACCAAAAGGTCAGCAAAGACGAATACATGACTCGACTTTCAAAATTGAACTTTACAATCTGAAGCAGATAGAAGAATTCGAGACGGATGTTTCACAAGCTTCCTCCAAACTAAGGCTATTTTTAGCAATCTAGCAAGTTAGACGGTAGGAAGACCACAGATTTGTGACGCTCGGAAAACTAGCTAAGATCACATCAGGAAACAACAGATCAGGGCGGAAGGAGCGAGATAGCGAGCGGGGAGGGGAGATTTCCTGACCTGGAGGATGGCAGGGGACTTCTTGACCGGCGTGACGCGAGGAGCGAGCTCGGAGTACCTCTCGACCGTCTTCCTCTCCCTGGACGGGCGCTCGATCCCGGGCGTGGGCTTCTTGGACGCAGGCGTCTTCTTGTCCGCCTCCACATCGCTCTTCTTCCTCCTCCCGCGCCTCTTCTCCGGCTGCTGAGGCGTCTTCTGCTCCTCCGCCTCCTCCCCTTGCTTCTCTCCGTCCTCGGCGTCGCCTTTGGTCTCGGGCTCGGTGTCGGGGTTCTCCTTGGCGTCGTCGGCGGGCGGATCTGCGGCGGCCGGGGATGCGGGCTTGGCTCCGCCGGAGGCCATGGGCGGGGAGGATCGAGGAAGCTAGGGTTTTAGCCCGCCCGTGCGCGGCGCGAGGGTTGGAGGGGGAATTTTTCGGAGGCGGAGCGGAGTGGACGGACCGGGGGAGGGAGAGGAAATTTTTTGGCTGCGGTATAAAGCCGTGACGTGTTTTCCAGTTTTGCGGTTTACCATTTTGCCCTTCTGTCATTTCGGGATTTTGGAGCTAGCTGATGGGGAAAACCGCTTCTTTCTTAATCCCTTAATTAATTACTTTCTTTTTAAAGTTTTGTCATCGTATTTTGAATTTTTATTAAAAATTATGACTAAAAATTGAATTTATTATTATTTATTATTTCATTAAAGATTATTGAAATATGACTTATGAGTATAATTTTACATATTTAGTAATTTTTAACATAAAGGAAATGAATCTTTCATTATTCATTGGATTAATTCCTTATATGTTATTGAAAAAAGTTTGAGTTCAGCTATCACAAAGTTTAAATTTTCTTATTAGCCATCTATTTTTACTTTTGTTTTTTATTGAGCACTATAGTCACTTTTATTTCTAAAATGCCTTTGACTAATTGCAAGTCAAGTTTAAATTGTAAGCAACGTAATTTTTTTAATAATTTTGTTTTGATTTTTTAAGTAAATTTTTTTTTATTCAGTAATTTTGTATCAATTCCTCAAGTAATTTTGTTTTAATTTCTTTAGTAATTTTCTCACATTTAATAATTTTGTTTTGATTTTTTTAATAGAATAAATCTTGGAAATTACCAAATAAACTGAAACAAAAATTACTGAATGATATATAATTACCGAGGGAACAAAAGAAAATTACTGAAAGAATCAAAATAAAATTACTGAGTAAAACTAAAACAAAATTACATAATTAATCAAAATAATTTACTAAAGTATTTGGTACAGAATCACCAAATAAAAGAAAATTACTAAAGGAATCGAAACAAAATTATAAAAAAATTATGGTGCTCATAATTTAAGTTTGGCTTGCAATAGCAATAGATAAGCGTATTTTAAATAAAAGTGACCATAGTAGTCACTAAGAAACAAAAGTTAAAATAGATGCCTAATAAGTAAATTCAAATTTTGAATGACTAATAAAAAATCTAAACTTTTTTTAATGGCCTATAAAGTATTAACCTTTGGCTATTGGGAAATAGAAGATGGCATTAAAAAGAAGAAATAAGTGAATGATAAAGATTTAATGAGATGAAAAAATAAAAAAGTCTAAATCTTCCTATTATATTTCCTTTTCCCTGTCCCACTTCCAATTCCGATAATCCAAACGGCCAGCTTAGGGCAAATGCTTAATTAAGTACGGGGGTAAAACGGAGAACAGCGGCTGGGCGGGATCGACAGGGCGACGCTTGGCGGCAGGCGAAAATGGCAAGGACGGCAACAGGTGCGATCGTTTCGAAATTTTTGGTTCCCCCCGCCGCGAGCCGAAGCTTTTCCCTTGCTCGCGTGGGCCTCACTTACTTGGGCTTCTCCATTTCATCTGCTGAGTGCTGACGGGCTGCATCGTTTCTTGCTCGGACCTCATCCAATTGGTCTAGTACGAATTTAGGATAATATCCAATTTCATTCTTATACTATCTTAAAAGCTCAATTTCGTCCTTTAAAGCAAAGGTCAAATTTAGTGTCTGAATTTTGATTTCAGGCTCAATTTTATCCCTCATCTGACATGGCTGCACACGTGGTATTTCACATTAGCACATAGCATGTCACATCAATATTTCGATTTTAGATTTTGATATTTAAATAGATTTTTCAACCAAACGGCAGCTTCTTTTTATCCGTTTGAGCCACCGTATTTATTAGAATGAATGCAACAACACAATATCCTATATTATCTTAAAAGCTCAATTTCATCCTTTAAAGCAAATGTCAAATTTAGTGTTTAAATTTTGATTTTAGGCTCAATTTTATCCTTCGTCTGACATGGTTGCACATGTGACATTCACATTAGCATATAACATATCACATCAATTTCAATTTTAGATTTTGATATTTAAATAGATTTTTCAACCAAACCGCAGCTCTGTTTTTTTATCTGTTTGAGCCACCGTATTTATTAGAATCAATGCAACAACACAATATTCTATATGTACATTGTAAATCAAAGGTGAAAATATGTATACATCGCTGGCTAATATATTTTGGTATTTTAAAATTTAAAAACCTCAAAATAGGAATTTTCAAATTTTCTATCTGATTAATAAAAAATGGCATTTCCTAAATGGATTGTGTTAATATTCAGTTTTTGTTAAAAATGTCAGAAATATATAATATGTTTAAATTACTGATTTTGAACATATTGAGATATATCAGATTTATTTATTTTTAAAATATAAATATAAATATATCTATGTAGATTTTTTTTCATTAATTTTAAGAAATACAGTTGCTCAAAATGGGATAAAATAAAGTAACAGTTTGAGAAAAATTGATTTGAAATCGTATTATAAAATTGAATCTAACATGATATGACAAATGTTGGCATGTTATGTGTGTAGCCACGTCAGACGACAGATGAAATTGAATCTCGAATCAAAGTTCAGAGATCAAATTAAACGTTTTGAAATTTAAAAGATGAAATTGAGCTTTTTTATCTTAGTTTAAGGACTAAAATGGGTATTATTCCTACGAATTTAGGAGTATCTTGTGCCCTCACTTCCTAGCAGTAAGATCTCATTTTAGAAACTGGTCCAGATTTCAACGATCTAAAAATTGATCGGTTAGCTGGTAAAATTAGTCGCTAGTCGGTTTTGTTATACTGCTAAATTCGATTTTTCAATGAAAATCAGTCATCTATCTAAACTGAATCAAATCGATTTTACGAAAGACCGTGAAAACCAGTAGCAAAGTTGAGGAGCAGACGGTGATTGTCATTCAGTAGCAAAGTTGAATTTGGCATAGACTGAACTAAGACTTTATTTAGATACTGTAGCATCAGCTTGGCCGATGCACGCCATCACGGAACCAAATCCTCTGCATTGGTTCAACCAAAGACCTGGCATTAGAATCTGTTTAGAGTCGTTAATCAAAAACCAGTTCGTCTTAACAGTGGAAAAAAATAAATATTTGCTACAGTACTACGAAGAGTCCTCTTTGCGTCCTCGCGGGACACTGTACCACGTGCTACAGTGTATGCGGCTGAACCGATGCAGCCAATTTGGATCCCCACGAGAGCAACTTCCATGCGCGGATTTCTGCCACCACTTACGTTCTGCGCGGACTCAACACCGGCGACGAGGTGCTGAATGGACTCGGCCGTCGTCGGCGAGTTGCTCGACAGAGGCTAAGGTTATGACGATTAGATCGACAATTAGATCGGGGAGAATTTGTTTTGTTTTTTAACATTTTTTTTTATATATTTGTTTTACTTGGTCTGTTAGATCTCTTTGAAAGAGTTTATCTGTTAGATTTGTAAAAGTTATTTATGTAGAGATTTTATCTGTTAAATTTATAAAAAAATAATTTTAAATGAATTTTTTGTGTGTGCACATATTTTTTATCTCGTTGTAGAAGTTTTACTTGTGTACGTAAAAAAAAACGGACAAACTCACACCATCCATTTCAAATAGGATTTGTCCCGTGGACACACGAGCAATCCAACCCGTAGGATTTTCTTTTTCTCTTTCCATTCGAACTTCTGCGGGTTTCCCCGTAATAGGAAGATCTGCGAGAACTCTTACCCATATCTTACAATTTCTTCGGAATTGTCCGCTTATAGCACGATGGAATTATCCGATTGTAGCCCGACGCGCTGCTTCAATGGCTCGATATGAAAAGCTGAGTCTCCAAAAGGGTGGGAGCATAAAATATAGGTGAGTCAATTGTGTATGTAAAAAAAAAAATTGTGTCTTTAAAAAGTAGAGATAGAGATGATATGACTTGTTTTGTCTAAGTTTATTTATATTTTTGTGTAGACACAGAATTAAGAAAGTTGTAATAAATTGAAATATAAGATGTAGAGAAATTAAGAGAGAGATAAAGATAGACATAATTTATTATTAAGAATAAAAAAATATGTAATAAAAAATGAGAATAATAATATATTAGAATGAAGAAAAATTTCCTACTCTCCACGTTTTTGTCAAATATTATCATAATATAGCTCGCCCAGTCGGTGCATGAGTGTTATGGCGGATCGAAATTTTCTCCCGTGGAGGTCTTACGGGAGAGGATGTACTGTAGCATGCATTGAGGCAGGTTTTGAACATTCGGACCAAAAGTCGACGGAGCAGATTTCGTGCTACAGTAAAATGAAGTTTTGTGCGCTCTTCCGAAATCGACGGAGCAAATTTCGTGCATTGATGCAGGATGCACAGTAGCCTGCATTTTCTTCTTCACGGGAAAGAATACGACCCCGCTAAAAGAATTCTTGTGCGCTCTTCCGGAATCAAGACCTTACGTTACGCTTCTCTGCATTGGGCTCCATGTGATAATAAATTTGGGAATTGATCTCATCACTAATTCGTCCTTTACAAATTGAGATTATTGCTTACCAGATTTGAGATTTCCTAGAAAAATCCTCATGATTTCTGTTTATGAAGAGCCAATAGCAAAGAGATAAATGATTCTACATGGAGGAACGATTGAGGGAGTTTTCTTTTATAATTAGAGTATAAAGTTGATTCGAAAGTAATTTTTAGGGAGATTTTAAGCTTCAGAGAATCGTCTATTTTTACAAATATGATTGAATAAAATTTTTTTATAATATTTTTTACAAATCTAATAGATGAGCTCTTTAAAACCTTTCAAATCTTAATTCACGTAACCATTGTTAGTTAACAAAATACAATTACTCAAAACAAATATATAATATCCGAAGAAAATTATTAAAAAACAAAATAAATTCATAGCAGATTAATATTAATATAAATGGTGAAGAATGAAAATTTTCAAATTTTAATTTTAATATATTATTTTTCAAAGTTAATATTTTTTTTAAAACCGTAGCATTAGAACTAATATCGGAACTAGTGCTTAGAAAAAGAAATGAACATCAAGATAGGGGAATGGTTTCACTAAAAAACAAAATTTTAATTTATCCCTTCGCCGGTTCGGCTTCCGTCATCCCCTTCCCCATCGCTCGCCACGGCACCCGCGAGCGCAAGCCCATCGAAACGAGCAGCGAAAAATAGCCTGAAAAACACACAGCATCCCAGCCCGGCCACCTTCCGCTCGCTCTCGCCGGCGACCTCAACGCTTCGCTCTCGAAGCCTTAACCGTCTTCTCCCTCGCAGCCGCCGCTCCGCACCGTTCGGATTGGATCGCGCCGCGGCCCGCTGCTCTCGTCTCCCGCTCCCACCCAAACCCTAGCTCCCTCCCCACGCTCTTGGATCTCGCGATGGCGGAGAGGAAGCTGGATCGACCGGACGCTGTCGGGAAAGGTGAGAGGCTCGATCTGCGCACCCCGAATGGCTGGAGATCCGATCTGCAGCGCCCGCGGATCGTCCTAGATCCGTGACTGATTGGTGCATGCCCCCGATTTGATGTGTGGTTATTGCGCAGATGGTTTGTCGCTTGGGATCGAGGAGGACAGGGCTGCCGCTGCCGCTATGGGTTTCGTCGACGATTCTAATGGTCCGGACCTGGAACTGAATGTTTTACCTCTGACTTTGCCACTGTTTGATTTCGTGCTTACTGCTTAGTCATTGATGATTAGTGCTGCATGTTTTGCGCTATCACATGCAGGATTAACCTTACCTATTAAACATACCTTACCTATTAAACAGACGAAACCGTGCCTCGCCAGTTTACAAAAACCGCTAAAACCGATGGGTTTGATGGTCAAGTTTAAAAAAATCAAAATTTGGACGAAATTTGAGTTAAATGCTACAATAATACACTTCGGTTTCCTTGTTTTTCGGAAATAATTGTGAAACCGAATGGTTTTTTTGCCCCAATTTTACCTGTTCATTTTTTTTTTCAAATTTCATTTTTTTTTTCAAAATGGTGAACCAAAGAAACCGGGCCAGGCCAGTTTGACCAAACCATGAAAACCGAGTGGTTTTTGTCGGTTTTATCAACCGTGATCATATGCAGCTTGCAGGATTTATTCTTGTGTTGCTATTTCATGTTTGCTTGTTGTGCACGTGTGTATGCAAGATACTACTATCATGTTTTACTGAGCCATTGTCCCTGAAATATATGATGCAGATCAGCAGCACCTCGATAACAGCATTCCTCTGTCTCCTCAGTGGCTTTACCCCAAACGAACTGATGCAAAGGTTTGTGATCACTTTCCTTGATGTGGTTTATTTTGATGTAATGTTATGTTGTCAGGCGCCATTTTAATTAATTGCAAACTCTTTGCTGGCTATGATGTTTTGCTAATGCTGTATGCTCATCTGCAGGTTTCTGTGCAGCATGGGTCTTCCCTCGACCCTGCTGAAAAGGAAGTGAGGATGTTGGAAGGAAATGTGGATAAGAAAGGACGCAGGCTGAATATATTTGATGCTGACAGTGGTCTTCGTTGGCTTGAAGAGGAGAGGGAGACTAGCTTACTTGGGAGGAGGGACCGTAAGAAGGAAGTGGATTGGGAGGTGGAGAATCGTAAGAATGATCGCCGATCTGACAATGTTTCTGCAAGGGATAACATTGATTCACGTGCACCTCCTGCATCTGAAAGGTGGACTGATGGCTCCACCCGTAATTTGGGGAATGAAAGTCGTCGAGATGGAAAATGGTCATCAAGGTGGGGACCTGATGACAAGGAGAAGGACACCAGGACTGACAAAAAAACTGACGTGGAAAAGGATGAAACCCATGCTGAAAAACAGACATTTACAGGAAGATTACTGTCTGAGTCGGATTCCCGTGATAAATGGAGACCTCGTCACAGGCAGGAAAGTCATTCTGTTGGGACAGCAACATACCGTGCTGCTCCAGGCTTTGGATCTGAGAAAGGACGTGTGAAGGATTCAAATGTTGGTTTTGCTCCCGGAAGAGGCAGGGGAAACCTGAACTCAGCTCCATCCTTCAACCGGCCATCCTCTGCAGGACCAATTGGTGCTCCACCCATGCACAGGAATTATACAAAAATTGCTTTTCGCTACCCAAGAGGGAAGCTTCTGGATATATACAGGCAACAAAACATAAAGTCATTTGATGATTCACACCTTAAACTTGAGGAAATTCCTTCCATCACACTGTCTAGTTCTGCGAATCCACTAGCCTTTGTGGCACCCGGTACTCATGAAGAGGTAATGCCTTGTAAATTTGTCGTCCTACTTTCCTATCTAACCTGCTCCTCAGTTTTCCATTTATCTGCATTTTTTTTTATCTATGTACTTTATAGGCTCTTCTGGAAGATATTAGGAAGGGTAAAGTCATCAGCAGTGAAGTGACCAGTGCGCCTGGAAAGGAAAGAGATAGGACAAAAGAGCCTGAAGGTATATCCACATTGTTGGATGTTAGTCATGGCATTTTAATAGATCAAAAAATTCACTTTTAGTGTGTCACATGGTTTCTTATCCATCGGTTATATTCTAATACAATACTTGTTACAGAACCGGCTTGTGGCATTGAAGAGGGAACAGACAAAGTTGCTTCTACTGCTTTGATTTCGGAGAAAGATGCCTTCATCAAAGAAGGGATTTTTTCTAGTGGTGTTGGTACATCACCACCAAAGAATTTGAAGGAGGAAAATACTCGTGAGAATCAATCAATGATTCTTAACATTCAGGAAGGTTCCAAAATTGCTGGAGGCAAATCAAGCACTCATCATGACCTTAGCACAAAGCTACCTGATGATTCAAACACCCTGTTTGGTGTAACACCCTTTGAGAATCTTCGAGAATCACCTATGCCACACCACAGCAAGGACATGGATATTAAAGCTAGCGGCCAAGCTAGTTACCCGGAGGAGCTGACATTGTATTATATGGATCCCCAAGGAGGTGTGCAGGGCCCATTTCTGGGTGCTGACATAATCTCCTGGTTTGAAGATGGATATTTTGGTCTGGAATTACCTGTTCGTTTGTCTCAGGCACCAGATGATGCTCCTTTCTGCCCGCTTGTCGAAGTCATGCCACACCTTGGACATAAGCCCCAACCTCACCTGGATGCACCCTGTGATGAAAGTGCTCAATCATTGGGTTCTGTACAAAATAAGTTTGAAGCTGTAATGTCTACTTCTGCTTCTTCTGGGAAGAGTGATCAAGTGCCAAAATGGGATTCTGAAAGCCATGCAGTTGATACTAAAAGAGGTGAGCAGGGAGTATTAGCACAGTCCCAGCACATCCCTGAAGCAGTAAATCTGGACAGCGAAGGTTAGTTTCCATTGTTCTAAGAGTACGCTAATTTTCTTAGTATATGTTTTTTCCTTGTCTCCTCTCTTCTCTTTCATAAGGTATATGCTCATTTTTTCATATTTGTGACAGAAGTGCTGTACACAGGGAGGCCTAATAGCAGCACGAGTCAATACCTACGGGATCTTGGGAGCGATCGTTCAAATTTGCATTTGGCACCGCATGATCCTCATTCTGTTGTGGCAGAAGCTAATTTGCTGCAGAGTAATGTCTCGAGGGAGAGTGATTTGAGTCCTCTTGACTTACTTTGGTCTGAGCTGGAAGGGTTGCATCCAAAGCAACCTCTCTCGTCAATTGTGCTTGGTGGAAATGAGCGAATAAATCCCAACCATACAGTGCCCAAGGACATTCCACCTGTAAACGTGAGGCATGGACGACATAGCAGGATGAATGAAGCTCCTGGTGTGCGTGAAGAGTGGCCTGCTAACTTTGGGCGGCTGGAAAACATGAATGATGCTAACGTTGCTGGTCGAATCCCTCATATCGAAGCTGAACATCACTTAAATTTTGAGGAGCAATTGCTGCTTCAGCAGATTCGAAGGGAGCAACTTCAGCAGGAGCAATTAATGGCTCGTAACAATATGGACTTCCCAGGACCGTTTCCAGGACAACAGTTTGATTCTTTGAACCAACGCCGTCAGCCTATGAATCAACCTCTTCCTGATATGGAGTATATTTTGAGGGTCCAGTTTGAACTTGAACAACAACAACAACAACAACAACAACGTCGCCAGCAGCTACAGCAAGAGCAGCACCAGAGGCAGCTACAGCAGCAACGGCAAGCTCAGCTTTTGCAGCAGCAGCAACAACAGCAACAGATGATTATTGAGCAACTGTTGCAACAACAGTTGCCAAATTTTGGACCAAATAATATGGTTGACCAAGTCTTACTTCGGGAACAAGTATTAAATGACCTGCATCATCAACCCCACCACTTGCAAAGGCAGCATGATGCAGCAATTGAACAGCTTATTCAAGCAAAATTTGGGCATGGTCTTCACAGGGAGCATCATAATGAAATGTTAGATGCTCTCTCGCGTTCAAATCAGAGGCAAATGCTTCCTTTGGACCAGCAAATTCTGTTAGGCCTTCAGCACGAGCAGCTTCAGTCACAGCAATTGGCTAATGCTCTGCGATCTCATTCAGGTAGGGAGGAAGAAAGGCACTTAAGTGGTGGGTGGCCGTTGGATGATGCCGGTCAGTTTATTCGTGCAGGAACCAGCCCGAATCCAGGCCATGCCTCTAGGAATGGTCATTTTGATATTCTGGATAATTTTCAGAGATCCTCATCGTTTGAACATAATGAACATCTTGAGCGAAGCCTATCCTTGCACGAGCGTTTGAATAGGGGAGGTCAAGGTATTCACTCTCTCGAGCGCTCTGGTTCTTTGCCTGGTGGCAGTCCTTTACCAAATCCAGATGTTATAAATGCTCTAGCACGTCAGCATGGCCTTGGTCAGGTGGAAACACACGATGATTTATATGCTTTAGGTCAGATGCCTATGCTTCCTACAGGGGTGCATCCCCAGCAACATAGGCTTCCAGAGCAACTTTCTAGTTCTCAAGTAGGAAGGTTAGAAAGGCACTGGTCAGATGTGAATGGTCAGTTGCAAAATAATCTGATAGAACCATCACTCATGAACCAGTTACAAATGAACCTTTCTGTTGACAACCCGCATGCGTGGGCATCACTTATGAACAAAGAGAGGAATGCAGAGCAAGATTTGAGTGATATTATCCATAAGAAACTTGCCCTTCAGTCACAGCAATCTTTGGGGTTTTCTGATGTTCCAGTGTCAGCATCATTTGGACGTAAAGATCCTTCTATGCACTTTGCACCGTCTGTTGTTGAGAACCCCTTGAGATCCCCAGTAGACAGATTGTCTTTTGAGGGATCTCTTGCAGAAAGGTCATTTTTTGCCAAAACAGGGCAATCTGTGCAGGAGGCATCAGCCAGTCTTAATAATTTACCTCATAGTATTGAGAACAGTGGGAAATATAACCTTAGATCAAGCTCAGGACAGATGCTTGAGCAGAAGCATCTTCTTGCAACGGAAGAGGCACAAAGGGGAGAATATTCAGATATTATGGGTGGTAGAGCATCGGCTAATCAGTTTGTTGGGACTGTCAACGAGTTGACCAGGTTAAAAAAGCAGGGCTCTAGTGGAAACATAACTGTGAACGAAACTGATTTTGCTGGGGAAGCTGTTGATAGCTGGTAATTATTCTAAGCCTTGTAGCTGCCCAAATCCGCTATCGAGCTTTTTTCTTATTTTCTTGTTTTGTGATTTGTATGTTTTATTTGGTGTAATATTTGTTATATTTTTTTTTTACCTTTCAGCAAGCAGGAGCTATGTGCATTAGATAACTGTACTTCTATGATTTTTTGTAAGATTTTCATTATTATTATTTTGAAATTAATTCATTATTAATTTTCTTCACAAGAGTTGTGATTGTTTAATATTTTCAAGGATTTATATATAACTTTAGTTGCTTCAGTACCAATGCATTGGTTTATATGCCTATTTTTTATTTCTATTTTACATTCACAAAGTTGGCTATCCGCTGTATTTGTGATGTATAGATGTGCTTTGTTTTTAATATGCAGGTCTGATGCTGGCATCTCAAAAGGGACTTCTAATTCCTTGCTAAAGCGCACAAGCCAGCATAGCGCCACTTCTCAAGGAGCTTCTGTGAATCTGTCTTCAACCGTTAGGTTGAAGGAGGCAGGTATTGCATCTTCTGATGGTATTCTCGAGCAACATTTATATCATTAAAATTTAATCTAGTTAATTTGCTTATATTAGATGTCAATTGAAGATGCATCAAGGGAAACCTGATGGTCAATTCATACAAAGAACAAATAAATATATATGGCATAAACTTGATGGCACCCATTTTTTCATTTTGATTCTGTATCTTTGTGCTTATATTTATTGTATTTTTATGCTTTCTTTCTATGCAACATTGATGTTGTTATCTTGCTGGGCAGAAAATAAGATGGAATCCGGAGTTGTCTCAATAACCCAGGCTATGGAAGCCTCCATCCCTAGCAGCAGAGAAGCAGGGGCATATAACATGTCATCAAGCACCACTAATCTAGATGCCTCTGGTCGGTCCTTCAGCGAAATGTTGAAGAGCAATAAGAAGCCACCTTTGCAGTATGATGGTTCAGAATCTGCAGATGGGGGTCCAGGTGGTAAGGGCGCGAAGAAGAAAACCAAGAAAGGAAAGCAGATTGACCCTTCTCTACTTGGCTTCAAGGTCCACAGTAACCGGATCATGGGTGAGATTGTTCGTGACGATTAACAGACATGGGTTATGGCATTTTGTGTACATTCTCGCTTATTATTATGTAAAAAATTGTGCCACGACTGGTGGCTCCAATTTTTTTGTTCAGGTTTAGGCAAATGATGTAGCTGGATTAGAGATGCGTTTCTTTTTTGTATCACTTCTCTCAGCTTTACAATGTACAGAATAATGGAGATTATCAAATGTTGTTTGATCCATATCATTTCCCTCAGGTTTAGCTATGCATGTATCTGATTCATCCCAGTTACTTCAGACCCTTTTTTTCCCCCTGAGAGATTGACATGTGTTATTAGTGATAACTGATTTTTAGCCCACTAATTTTGTGGATTGACTTTACATCATGAAATAATTGCTTGTGCTGTTAACTTATAAGCAGCTTTTTTCCCCCTTCTATATTCACTTCGTGATATTTGATTAGCGGAAATGTTATCTAGATCATGGTCACATGGCATGAGACATTAAGAAACATGGAGTTGTGCTGTTTAGAGTGCATTCTGATTTAAAGATCCGGATAACATTGCTGTTTTCTGTTCCGGTTTCAGATGCAGAATCTGGATGGTGTAAACAAGACCGAGATCCAGATCAAAGACGCAACACCATCTACTTTTTTTTTTAACACCATCTACTGTACTTGCAGCTGACGCAAGACGCAGACTTTTTTCCGAGCCCCGTAGCTCCAGTGGCTCGTGCTGCCTACTCGATCATCTGGCTACGATCTTGGTCCGAGTATAATTGCAAGGGGGCCATGATATAGAGAAAAGCAGGGAAGCCCCTGGAGCTCCGGCCCCGGATTTCGCTTTAACTCATACAATGATCCAAGCTTTGGGTTCCTGTTTGATACTGCGGTAGTCCAAAATCATCACTGTAGATTCCAGCGGTTGCATTCAAGGCGGACAGGTTAAGTTCTCGTGCCATGGTAATGTGGCCAACAGCACAGTTCGCACAGTTTTGGAGTAAAGATTACTGTTTCCCACTGTATATCATCTCACAAATTACTGTTGCCTGGTGCCTTCAAATGGGTGAAGCCAGTGGATTTGGATCCGTGAAGGCAGGTGATCCCTATCCTACACAGCTGAAACTCTCAACTGAACACCAGCAGGTAGCAGAAAACCTACATAGATTATTGCATGGAGTACTTATGTACATCAACTTTCTCCTTATTGTCAGTACGCTACAATCAGCTTGTAGGTCTCTAGGTCAGTATTCAAACTCAGTATAACTGAAAACACAGTATCAGCTCTCGATATCTGGAGATTGTGTATGCAAGGCTCACGCTGGTGGTGCAGAGCTTGTGTTGCCGATAAACCAGTGGAGTACAGATTTCAGATTGCAAAGCATGTACTTTAATGCCATGGTCCCGTTCTCGTTTTCATTAAAGCTTAGGGCAATCGTATGGCTTCCTACTTCGGCACCATCAATCCTGTGAAACGAAATAGGGTCAATTAATAATAACAGAGGCAACATTTTGCAATCAACTTCTAATTGATTGCTACTGTCACAGAAAAGAGGTTCTGCTACACTAGTCATCGTATTTTATTAAATGGCTTAGTGTTTGCAACTAAAACAAATACATCTTAACCTATTTTACAACAGGTGGAAAGTTTCAGGGTCAAAATTATTTCTTTAAGAGCAATTGCAAAAAAGGTCTTACGTGTATACTCCTATGATGGATTCAGATGTATGGATGACATTGCTTGTCAACAAAGGAGTATATAATAGGGTCATGTTAAGTGAATTGCATGTTTAGCCCTATTTTTTTAGGGTTTGCAGTTGCACATTTGACCTTGGTTTTTCATTTTGGTTAGGTTGGAAGGAGTTTGGTGGATCATGAGAAAGATCAGGGGTCACAGACAAAATCACAAGAAACAATCCCAGCGTATTTTCGCCTTTTCCTCAAGGTCGCTATTATCTATTGGTTTTCGTATTTTTTAAAATCGTCAGAAATCCTGCTGCTGCAGTGTTTACAAACCAGGGCCAAACGACAACTTCATTTTAAAAAACCTGGGTCAAATGTGAAAACATAAAAAATAGGACCACATATGCAATTAGCTTCTCAACTGTCCCTACATAATAAGAGAGCATTAGGATTGCAAGAAACTTTACTTATATGGAAGCTTCAATGTCTTCTCAGGCGGAACATTGTTCTTTTTATCCAAACTTATGGCAAACATGGCAAACTCTTGCAAGCAAGTCAGAAACCATCTCATAGCTTCATCAAATTTGGTGCTCCAGAATAAATTCACGGGAGCAAACCTGGACATCAACAAAGTGGCCTATTACCAAATATGTTACTTTCAATCTATTCCGTCGCAAAAAAAAAGTACTTCCAGTCTAAAGCAGCTTTGAGTAAATAGTAAAATGAAAGGTCGCCTGTTCAACGTAATCCATGCTACATGCATGTAATTATAAATTACTGTTAGTTCCACTTGCACTTTTCGGGAAAATAAATAATGGTAAGAAGTATGTTAATTCATTATGTTCAAACGGATTTGTTGTCTGTAAATATGTGGTTATTTTAGTAAAAAGGCATCAGAAGGTATTATTACTTTTAGTGCAAAAGCATAATTGTGGAATCACTTCCAGGGTTGGCATCAATTCAGCACGTTTAATTTCAGGAGAAAAAAATTTGAAATGTATAACTCAATTTACCCAACTTATACAAAGTTCAAATTCATTATGTTTTAAGACAGAAGATGGGAAATTACCAACAAATGATATTAGGAAAATATTACCCTTCAGTTTCTTCTATCAAGTTTTGTGTTTTCAGTTATAAAAAACTTTCAGTGCAGGGCTAGAACACCAACAAACAAATACGCTATTGTTTCTTTTTTTTTTTAATGTAGGTTTTATGTCCAAACCAAAGAATTGATTGCATGATGTCATCTTAATTCATAAGCATACTACCTATGCGACAAGGGAAATCCACATATGTTACCAAGGCAAGAGGTTTGCCAATCAAATAAAATTATAAACCTTAGAAAGTAAGGAATCCTCAAAAGATAGATCATCTGGGAAAATAAACTACAAAATACGAATAGAAGACTTACAGTTCGTGTGTATTATTGTAGATGTCCGTCACCCTTGGATAGCTTCCCATAGGATGAATCTTTATGCGGTATCTAGAAAATTGTTGAGGAATTTTGTAGCCAAATTTTCTTTTAGAACAATTGTAGCGCGCTTAGCATCAAGGTATATCTTTAAATACAACAGTTTTTTGAGGGAATAAGCCGGAGAACTGATGCATATGTCTATAATATTAATAATAGATAAGTTAAAAATGCAATGTAGCAAAAAAATATGTGTTTATAATCCTAATCCTACTGAGTGAAAAGAATAAAACTTAAAATGCCCTAGACTGCTAATAAGTTATGCCGTAATGTTTATACAAATTGCAAATATGGATTAGTTTGTAGTAAAATGGGATTGTGTTTGTATAGAGGTACACGCGACTGTTTGTATTGTGGTCCAATTAGTACATATAGAGAGAGGTAAAATGATAGATCCCTAGAAAACGTCGTTAACAGTCATACTATTACACTATGACCACAATTATCATTGACAGGAAATGCATTACTATATCCTTATTACCAGTGTTAAAACCCTAATAATAGAGGACAAAACAGCTGAACCTTGCTTCTTAAAGCCAAAACATATCCTGAATACACAACTATATCAACAAATACACAGACACCATGGCTAAAATGCAGCAATGAATGTGGTACCTTAGTTAATTAAAGTACTTCTCACAGGAACGCCAACAAATAGAGTTTACTACAAAATATCATTATATGCAAAAGATACTTAAATTCAGGGGTGAAATACGTGGCCATTGTGTGCAACAGGAGCGCTGCCTGACCCCATGCAGCATTTATCTCATCCCACTCAACCTGTGCATTACTTCGAGAAGCACTGAGTATAGTAAATCAATGCGGTATCTATACATTTTGCATTTTCATACTTACCTCTACATTAGAAAGGCGTCCAAGACGGAAGTTGTTTATTCTCCCAATTACATCATCATGTGAAATATAGAATGCATAATTAAGAACATTAGTTCTCTTCAACAATTCCAAATGAACCTGCGAGACTTCTGTCTTGGCAAAAACTGCATCTCTTTCGTCCTGAATGTTGACGTTGAAAATTTTTCAGATAAATAATTTAAAATATCACAAAATATTGGCAAACAATACAGCAATAAGGGAAAATGCATATCAACAAAGAAACACATGTGGCAGTTTTCTAAATTAGGAGAGTGCGGCGTAACGGCACAAATAATATACATTTTGCAGAAACATTGATTTGCTGTCAATAATTTAAAGGTACGAAGGAAATATATGATCACATAATCAACCATGTACCTGATTTACATTTCTTCAATTATAGAGCAAAATTAAAATGAAATGAGATACAAATCTTATTATCTGTACGTTCCATTGTAAAACATTTCAAGTATTAGCAACAGCAAGTAGGTCAAAAAAAAAAAAGGAAGGGATTCTTATGCTATTCTATCAAGTAGATACTCATGCGCATGTAATCAGTACACCTGGTGGGATGTCAGCTGAAACTGAAAGCTGTTGAACTCATGCCAGTACCTAATTACAGAAAAATAATGTCTCAGCCATGCATAACAAAAATATCTAATGTTAAACAAAGAACAGTAGGGAAACAATGTTGTGCACAAACTTTATGCAATTGTTGTATCAGATTTACATACTCCGTAGTAAGTATTTGAAGCTTTACCCAAGGATCCAAAACAAACAGTGCAGATCACATACAAACTTTTGTACTAATTATTAATTATAGCAAAATCATGTTTGTTTGAGGTGCAGTCTGTAGACAACAGTAACGTCAATAACAAGAAGGTGCCTGAAAGAAAAAAAATGGCAAAGCAAACAACCGCTAACCGCTCTTCCTGTTCCTCAAATTGTTTAGACTTTATCTCGAGATCTTTCATCTCGGAACGGACTTCTGAATACTGCTTTTCAGCTTCTTCAATAGCAGCTTTAAGTTTCTTTTCTTCTTCCTCGGTCTGAAATTAGTACAAGGGATGAATAAATATGCAATAGTATCAAATGTACGAGATTAGAACAGTAGTCACCTTTTGTTTCTCCTCCTGGAAATATGTTTCACTGAGAATGTTGCAAGGTTCCTGCTCCAAACGTTGAAGACAAGCTTCATACGCTTCAATGTCAGCATTGACATCCTCAATCTCCTTATCCATCTTTTCAGAAAGAACGCTCATACATTCCAGACAAAGTGGCTGCTCAACCTGCACATGGTAATAATAAGAAAGCGGGAACGTACTGCGACGATTAATTACTGCGGTAGTGTTGTCTACATTTAGCGCGAGGCAAAAAAAAAAAAAAAAAAAAAAAAAAAAAAAAAAAAAAAAAAAAAAAAAAAAAAAAACCTTGCAAGCAGTAATGGATAAATTTTGAAAAAAAAAATGCAGGCTCACAGAAGGAATATTATAAGCACATCATAATAAGCAGGCAGTCCTACCTTAGTGTCAGAGGTAGCAATCTCAAATGCCCTTTTTAATGCAGTAACACTAGAGGTCATGCGTGTGGAAGCAGCAGGTGGTGGAAGCAGTATGTATGAAGCCTCAATCGCTCTTGTCGATTGGTCAGGATCATTGTGTGCGGCTGCTTCCCTAGGCGGGCGTTGGCGTGGCCGCGGGGGGAGCTTAGGACCAGGACGGGCTTCCTGAGACCTGTTCTGCCGGGGTAGCACGACGTACGAGTTGTCCATCCTGCTCGCACCCATGCTACTACCCTGAACGGCCGATGCTTGCACACCTGCGGCGCCATCCAATTAATAGTTGCTTAGTAGTCACAAGGGTCAACCAGTGCCACAAAATTGCGTCATGGAGAAGCGGAGCGGGCAGCGCTTGGAAAACGAGAGAGATAATAGCTACTACAGTAAAGCTGGAAAGGGTGGGCTGGCACTCTAGATCATCCAGAATGAGATCGTGCTTTGCGTCGAATTACATATCCAGAATAAGGCGGGCGGCCGGGGAGGCGAAAGGGTACGAGTACCGGACGACGCGGCGTGGACGGACAGCCGATCGGCGCAGGGGTCGACGCCGACGAGCGCGCGGCGGCAGTTCTGGCACTTGAACCGCGGCAGCGACGGGTCGACCGCACCGCCGCCCTTGGCGGTCGGGGCATTCATGTCGTAGGGAAGCGAAGGCGGGCGCGGCCGTCGCAGGTGGGAAAAATTGTCCTGGGGGCAGGCGGACGAGATGGTCCGAGATAGAGAGAGCGAGCGAGGGAGGCAGAGGCTCCCCACCGGCGTTGACATTCAAAAAAAAAAAAGGGAAAAAAAAGGAGGGAGGCAGAGGGCATGGGCTGGGCCGAAATGTAGGCCCCTTATTTGAGCTTTGGAAAGGCCATTCGGCGTCCGTGGCCGCCCGAGAGGCCCGAGACAGAACGAAAGAGTTGGCAAGCCACCTGGTCGGCAATCACTGTCGTCCCCCGCAGGCGAACAGGCGATAACAGTAAAAGATGGGCAACTCGGACGGACGGCCGACCAATGGACGAGCCAGGAACGTCTCTGGATAAGCTCCGGCCTCCGGGCGATAACATTGTTTTCCGTCTTTCCTTTTCCCAGTTTTACGTGACCTCTGCATCGTGCATCTGGTTCGTCCTGGGTGGCAGATTATGGGGAGCAGCGTGATAAAAGATGTTTTCTTCAAAAAAAAATAAAAAAGAAAGGGATGATAAAAGATGAGACGGGAGCTTTAATAAAATCTAAAAAGCCGCACTACAAAATTCACCGCGCGCGCCATCGAAACGATTCGCCACCCAGAACGAAACAGATGTTCCATCTGCACTGCTCTTTTGGCGAAAGAAAAAGGGTCTCGCCGCAATCCTCCACGCTATAGAATAGGGATAGGTAAAGAAGCTTTTGCAGTCCATTGGGCGGGCCTCGCCCTCGCGCTGTCGATCCTCTTTCTGCTCTCTACACATCTGATCTAACCTTGGACGGGAGAGGCAGGCGCAAGGCGCAGGGATTGTTTTAATTTGTTGGTATAGATATCCTAAGGAACGCACGAACCGCATGTCAACACTTCATCGCGCCTGCAATTATCTCGATCACTAGATACGACTCCGTTCTCACATGTTTATTCATTTATTTGTCTGTACAAACATGGGATAACGAAAACTAAGGATCGATCACTCACTCACGGACAGCTTTATGCTAACTTGCACAATCAACATGTTGATTGTGTTGCACAAAGCACTAGCTCGTCAAAGCTATAATATGCAATCCCCTTCAGCTCCTAACACTTTTACAGTTAATAAAAAGATGGGACGCCATGGGCAGCACAGCAGGAGATGCAACCGGTACAAGCACCACCTCTGATGAACATTCACACCATCACATCCATAATGAAATTTTTTTGAAAACATTAGAAACTCTCGATTAGCCAACACAATCATTCTCTCAAGAAAGCACAGAAATGCAGACATCGTGAGAATGGTTCCTCTGAGCACTAGCTTGCACTGGTGGAAAATCAGTTTGTCAACACAATCATGCTGCCCGTATAAAGTAAAAGAACACCTTCACACATCTTACCCTCTGATATCACTGGACATCCTGTTCCAGTCATCTTGATCTATATAAATGAAAATATGTACCCCTGTAGTGTTAAAATAAGGATATGAAAATAAAACCAGACTTTAGACACGACCATTCATTAAAACCTACATGGCGAGATGGCTCTGTCCTTCCACATACCAATTTTTTACGCATAGAGACCAAGTAATTTTTAACACGACAATAGAATGAGCAGAAATGGGACTAAAGGTTGAAGCCAATTACGTTTAGCGTTTAGCAGTTCTTAAGTCATCGTGCAGCCATTAGAAATTGCACAATGCATCTTAGTCCCCATCCAAATGGAGCTCGAGTGCATCCCATGAATGAAATATTTCCATGAAATATTCACAGGTAAATAACACACGTTTCTCACATAGGCAGATCGTAATGCTTAGATATCAATTTATGAATCAGACGGCAGTTATAGCTGCGTCAAATCCTCTAGATACCCTCCCTATCCAAATGTATTAGTAGTAGATGATTATAACTAACTAGGGTTAAACAACAAAACCTATAAGAAATGAAGTACACAATTAGGGTGTATGCATGTTTAGCCACAAAAACAACATACATCATTGAAGTCAAAATCAGATCAGTGGCATGCCACGGAATAAGCAAAGAATCATACATAATCAGAGCACCAGAGTTGTGTGCTTATCATATTCGCGTTGCGTAAACAGCCTCTGAAGAAGGATTGAATTGCTCGGAATATCTTTTTGAAAGTCACTCCAACAACAAACACAACTCTAACTGCAAAATCATCTCAATATCTACACAACCTGCAATAACAAATAAGGCACTCAATCAAGGGCGATAAATCTAGTCCATCCAGCTTTGAGCCATTATACACCTGAAGGATGCATAGCACAATCACCTGGATGATGCGTAGCACAATCATCAAAGAGGGAAGCAACAACTTTCAAGGAAGCAAAGCAATCCGTGACATACTTAAAGGCCAAAGATGGATACTTTACCTGGAAGTGGGAGCAAAGACTCCGGCGATCATCCCCCAGATAGTGGGAGTACCCCAGAACTGAGGACGATCTTGATCCAGCAACAAGTCCCCATAGCAGATCGAGGCCTCTATGTGGTTTTGAGAGAGCACACGAGAAAAATCAACATAAAAATCCATCACAACTCGACGAACAACAATCCAAGAGTGGCAGAAGCATCCCGTGGCTGCATGCGTACAGTTTCCTCTCCTTGTCCTCTTCCAGGAACACCCCAAAAAACGCGATTTTGAACGACCTACTACTGCCCGGACTCCTCGTCAGACTCGGCGTCCTCGCGCTCGTCCTCCCCGTCCTCCTGCTGCTGGTGTTGGTGTTGGTGACGCTGGTGCGGATGCTGTAGCTGCCCGCTGCCACCGGCGGCCCCGACGTGGTGGTAAAACTGGCTGAGTGACTGCGGCGCGAGCACGCCGATGTGGCCGTCCTGAGACAAGCCAAGCTCCAGCCCCGGCACGCCCGCCGCGGCGTGTCCGGTGAACATAGGCGCGAACCCGATGTGCCCCCCGGCGGCGCCCCCGCCTGACATGTCGAGGCCGGCGGGGAGCCCCATCCTTTGCATGAGACCGCCGATACCGGCGGCGTCGGCGCCGCCCGCGGCGGAATTCAGGAAGCCTGCCGAGGAGAACCCGGCGGACGCGGCGGGCGGCGCCCACATGTGGTGGTGGTGCGGCCTCGCGAGCGCGGCGTTGGGCGAAGGGAGCGACGGGACGGAGGCGAGCGCCGACGCTGGTATGGTCCCGGTGCCGGTGGCGGCGACGATGGCCGGCTCGGCCTGCTGCAGCAGCCACTGCACGGTCTCGCCGTCGGACTTGTGGCCGAGCTCCCTGGTCAACTGGAAGATCCGCGCGGCGCAGAGCGCCGGCATCCGGATCCGGCGGCCCCGGCCGTCGACCTTGGTGTGGCGGTCCTTGTTGGAACTCCGCTTGGGCGCCAGCGACTGCTGCCGCCGCTCCCCTGCCGCCGGCGCCACCACCTGAAGCTGCTGCTGCTGGTGCTGCTGCTGTTCATGTTGCACCTTCCCCCCTCCCCCATCCTGCTGCGGCTGCTGGTGGACTTGGAATTGCAGGTGGCGATGGTCCTGGTGCTGCGCCGGCTGCGGCTGGTGGTGGTGGTAGTCCTTGGGATCCGGCTGCTGCTGCTGCTGCTGCGCGGTCGAGGTGGTGGTGGTGGTGGTGGTGGGCTCCGTTTTGTTTAGCGGTGGGGGTGTGGGGAACTTGGGGTCCATCTCCACACAAACCCAAACGAAACTCGGTCTCCAACTGGTGTGGTGTGGCGTGCAGCCGTGCAGACCAACTCCTCCTCCTCCTCTTCCCAGCCAGAAGCTCAGCCAATCAAATCGATCAGATCAGCTCCTTGCTCTTGCCTCCTCCTTCCCCTGCCCGGCCAGCCGCCGTGAGGAAGGGAAAGACAAGATGACGCAGGACAAGAAGACGAGAGACGGATGGGGGAGGAGAGAGGTCGAGGAAGGAGAGAGAAAGAGGGGAGAGAGAGAGAAAATCTAGGGAAAGATACCTCACCCACTACCTTCCACAGGACTGTAGATTTACTCTGCTAATTGGGCTTTCTTTTTTACTCCGTTCATCTAAAAAATGTCATTTTTGATTTTTATAAACATCACTCTTTGTTTTATTTAAAAATACAAAAAATATAATTTATTTTATTATAAATTGTTTAATTATTAAAGATACTTTTATCATGACTTATTTATTTTATATTTTAAAAAATTGAATAGGACAAATGGTTAGATATGATGTAAAATAAAAAACATCATTTTTTGAGACAGAGTTAGTATTTTTTTTCCCCTTTGCTCCGTGACAGTGTCTCCATCCTTTAGTCACGCCATAAGGTTACCTTTTACCCTGCTGTTAATCTTTAAGAATGGATGCTTGACATGGCGCTTTAGATGTCAGTGCCGCAAATAATTACTGCCTCCCCTTTTCCGAGTTCACCTGAGGTTGGTGGAACTCGCTACTTTTAAGTGCTCTGCTGCCTGCCTGACTGCCGCGAAGGATGCGAAGCAGAAAAGAGGAGAAAAAAAAAAAAGAAAGATAAAGCCGTCTGTCAGCATTGCATTTCCTAATTGCGTCCCCAGCAACAATGCTGGGTTGGATTCTGCCGTCCCCGTCTTCCCTTTTTTTTTTTTTTTTTCCTCTCGCCGTCGTCCCGGCCGCGTCTCTTTGTGGGTTAGCACTGGCAGTACAAGCTGCAGTACAAATGGTTGAGATCAGATTCCTCTCTCCCTTTCTTCTCTCTCTCTCACTTTCCCAGCGCACAAGTGGCTCGTCGCTGCTGTTGCCGATGGGGAGGGGAGAGGGCGAGTCCGGAGTGGATAAGCATGGCGCGGCCGCAAGTGGGCCAGCTCGCGGTCAAACTCAGACAACGGTGGACGCGGCCAACTAGCCATGTGGTCGTCGACTCTCCTAACCTGACCTGTCTGTCCGAGACTTGGACTCTCCCAACCAATTCGCCATGGATCAAGAAGCAGCAGGCACCGGGCGCAGGTGACGCAGGAGACCAACAATTAAACTGACCCATCGGCGGCGCGTTGGCTGGACAACCGCACGGCTCTCCGATTCCCCGTCCGGAGAACAACGGGAACGTGGAATGTTACTCCGTCAGGACCATGAAAAAGCGGCCGAACAAGCGAGCAGCACCAGTACATCGCCACCAGGAAAGAAGAAAAAGGTGCTAATTGATGGAGGATGATGGACACTTGGACAGACGGAGACAACGGGATTGCTGCCGGCAGTACCATCGCAACTGCCATCGCCATAGATAGCATCATCAGAACCTGGTTGCAGGATGCATGGATGCTGCAGGCCAATACAGTAGCAAATGGGCATCATCGATCGTCACGGCAGTCCGTGGCAGCAAGGATGATGGCGAAGCCAGAAAGCGACCACGAGTCCACGACGACTGACGACCCCGTAGGAGCAGAGAAGATTCGGTTAGAGAAAATGGCCGTCTCGATCGATCCGCTCCCAAAGTCTGCCTGCTGGATGGCCGCCTGTCTGCCGGACCCGGTGCTGCGTGAGTTCGTTCTCTCCCTGCGAATCCTGTCTGGCACCCTGGTTTTAAGGTCTCCCTGATGATGCGACGGGGACTAAACAGGATGAAGTCAATCAGGCAATATTGATGACTTTACTAAACACTTGATTGGGCTATGTCAGGCAATTGTTTTTGACTAATCAACACCTACCTGAACGACAATTCTCGCGAGCACGACGAACGCTTTTGTTTACCTGGAAACAGCGCACTATTCCGTTTAACCATATGCCAACAAATCGTCAGCGACAAGTGACATGATGCCTATTACTTACAGTCCAGGTGAATGTCCCGCAGATGGGCCGTGGGCGTGACTTTGTTTGTTGGTCTAGGCTGCCGGTGCCAGCGACGGCCGACGAGTGACCAGCACGTCAGCCATTCTGGCATGGGCCTGCCGATGGAGCTTCTGGCCCAGTACGGCACAACCCAACCTAGTGGACCGGAAGCCTAATCCAACATTTCAGTTTTCTTCTCCCTCGCCGGCGGCCATGCGTCGCCGGAGGCGTCAGGTTTTGCTTCCCTTGAATGGCTGAATCCCAAGCCTGTATGGACGCGGCTGCAGTGCCTACTGCAGTACAGTGAAATGCTTTTGTGCGCCAGCAGACGCAACGGTATTTACATTTCGATTCGTATTCGGCGAATACGATTCGATATGAATTCCCTTTAGGTAAACATAGATAACATCTGGTACAACTACCCTTTTTCGATTTCGACAGAATGCTACAACTATATACTTTCCACGTTACAAACGAGTCCACTTGGATTATTCTACGTACGTACAGTAGGCTAACCCGGTCATCTCGTCGTGGACATGCATGCGTGAGCTCTCTCTCTTTAGCGATAATAATTTGTTTTAATTTTTTTCCTCGCATGAGCTCTCTCTCTCTCTCTCTCTCTCTCTCTCTCTCTCTCTCTCTCTCTCTCTCTCTCTCTCTCTCTCTCTCTCTCTCTCTCTCCTCGTGTAATAATGCACCTTTTTCCGTGTCATGTCGTTTGGCTGGCCGCGCATTTTAGAAAAAGAGAGAGAATATGTCATCTCATCTCATCGTGAGTGCATGCAACTGACGCTGATCTGATTCAGCAGCCGCAAAAGCTATAGCTAGACGAGGTCGGAGACAAGTGGTTCAGGTTGCGAGTGTTAATCCACTCGAAATATTAATTAATGAATTCTTTTTCTGTACTGCTATGTATTATCAATCTTTCATATTGTGATAGTACTATATTAGTACGAGTTTATAAGTGGTGGTGCGTGTATCGCGTTTCACGAATCTGAATAAGCACGGCGTATGCAGTGCGTGCGCCTTTTCCTGCTGATTATCGCGCCGGAACATTCAGCCTTGCGTGTGATCGCCGTACTATTTTTATATCGTCTAACACATTCAATCTTCATCCAAACAAATAGTTGTGTGCACTGTGCATAACACATTGTAAAAATGAAATGTCGTAATTGCTACCACAAAATATTTCCAGGTGCCAGTAATACTATTTCAGGACTAATTTGTACTAGATTATTTGCTGGTGGAAGAACACACAGTTCAAGATCAATTTTTGAAGCATATATAATCTGACTGTACACTCATGTGTCAATTTGCAAATAACAAATCTTATACAACTAATTATCATACTTTTATTACAGAAACCATTTGTCTTCATTTACAGTTCTGAGAAATTGTTCCTGACAGCTTTATGCCATCAGGTTGAGTGAGCACCATCACTTTGTTCCCCTGAACAAGTGCTATCATCATGGCATCACGTCCGATTGAGTCACAAAGCAAGATAAGAGAAACACACCATGCACCACTTTTTCCTTCTTCTTTTTTTTTACTTTCTTCAGTGATCACAGATTCTATGTCGCTCATTTTCTTCTTCCTAAGGTAATAACACCGCAGACGCACCGCAAATGCATCTACGCATGTTCTTATATCTGACATAACCCTACGAAGACAGAATCAAGGACAGCAACAAAGCATTACAAATCCTATATATCCAATCTCGCTTTGCATCTTCCAGATCAAACGAAGACAAAAGCTACAATATCCTCATGTTCATCGATCGACATCGAAGAAGCTCTTGGCCTCCAGCTTCCTCTGCTTCTTGACCCTAGCAATGAAGTCCTCCACTCTCTTGTGCAGCTCTTCTTCTCCTGTTTCCTCCTCCTTTACTTCCTCCCCCTCCACTGCTCCAACAAAAGGACTGTGATCAGCCACCACCACCGCTGCAGCCGTCATCTTTGCCATGTTCCTCTTCACGTGCTCCTCGTGTATCTCATTCAACAAGGAAGGCTGATCCCTTCTTGGCGCCAGCCTAGACTCGCCGACGAGGAAAGCGACGATGAGGTTGCCGACGACGAAGAGGCACTTGGGGCTGAGTAGGAAGTATGTGGCCAGGTCAGGGAGGGTGGTGAGGAGGAAGAATCTGAGGAAGGAACACAGCCTAGGGAACCAGACAGGACTAGTGAGCAGCAGGCAGAGGATAGATGTGGCCACCAGGTAGAGTGTGAGAGTAGGAATGACCAGCAGCTGCTGCCTCCTGCTCTTGCTGCTCTTCTTCGTGGCACTGATCTTCTCTATGACGATGTGATCCATTTGATCACCAGATGCGCAACCAGGTTCTTGCAATGGACAGCACAGGAATCGACCGATACACAAGATTATGTACAGAGACTTGAGGACGCTCAAGACTGAGAGGGAACGGAGGGGGGCGAGAGGGGTTTTATAGATGGCTGAGGGGAAGTTAGACCATGAAAAAGGCAGAAGAAGAGTGGTTAGGTGAAGAGTGACACACATCTCTTATTGGCCGTAGAGATGCAATGCAGACATATGCTGCTTTTGCAAGAGGGCATCTCATCTGGGATTTGATAATGCTGTGTGTGTATTTTGTGGGTGGGGGCAACTGATTGTCAGAGAAAGATACCGTGGCTGCCTTTTTTTTTTACCTCCTTTCTTTTTTCTTTTTTCTCTGTTGCTTTGGGTCCCTCTGCTCTTATGATCCTGATCCTTCTTGACTTGATGGTCTGCGATATTGAAATTTGGATACCTCTACCTCCACATGGCTATGGATCCCATTTGAAGCCTCAGCGAGACGGCGCTTTGTCGATAGCCAGTTGGTCTGGCTTGTTTGGCAGCAGAAGCTGATCATCCAATCTACCCGTGACAGTGTCCCCGAGCTACTGCAATAGCATATACTATCGTTAAGTGTAACAATTTTTGGTACCTGGTAAAAACAAAAACAACCTCATACTAAAATGCTTCCAAGCAGTTGCACAATCATGTCAGTGTGGCACAGCTGTTATGGACTTACCGTCACAAACAATTCTGGCATGCCTACTGACTATTTCTGCTCACATGGTATGCATTCTAGTGCTACAGTTGGTGCAAGTGACCTGAAGGTGGTTTGGATTCTCTTGACTGGGTCTCTACCTTTCCCAGATAGACTGGTATTGCAGTATGGCACTTGAATGCACCATGTTGAGAATACATCTCAACATTTTAAACTACAGAACCAAGCTGTAAGATGCAGTAGCTATAATCCTATTGACTTGGTTAAATGAAAGGGTGATGGCTTTCTATTAAATAACTTGGGTACAATTTAATTATAGACTAAGGTTAACTCATTACAGTACAAAATGGTTCCAACTAGAATCTGTGCACTACCTCAGCAGGGGTTTTCTCTGCTGTACAGTTTCAAAAAAAAAAACAAAAATCTGTGCAGGCAGTGGCTGTAAGCATCTGAACCATAGCCATTTAGACAGTGGATAATACACTAATGTAACATAGAGAAATCAAGTCCGGTCTTATGTTTCAACATCAAATCATGGGGATACTTAGGAGGCAAGCGTCATATACTCTTTGAATTTTCAGAAGAAATTCTTTATAAGGCACTTGCATCAATGAATTATTCCTGCACTAAATTTAAATTCATCTTTTTTTGAGAAATAATAGAAATTCATCTTACAATGTCATGGTGCACAACTATTGCTAGATCAAGGAATCGAAGACTTAAGGACTAAGGAAACAGTGGTTAAACTTGCTCCAGTCCAATCCAACAAACTCTAGTGCAGTAGTGTCCATTACCTCTGTCAAGGACCCAGCTTCTCTCTTTAGTGAGGTCACTGAGGTGCCCATCAATTGAGTGCATTGTAGAAGTTACCAATGGTGAACAGGGGAAAACAAAGGTTTTTATTTGTCTCTGCAATTTGCCTGTCATGGCAACGTGACATGCATTGAAAGAGAATAAGGGTTGTGGAATTATGGTTACCACACCAGCAGACTATGCTTTAGGCTAATAATTAAGAATAGAAAAAGAAGAACAATTCTTGATAAAAAGACTTTGTTAGCAGTTGGTGTTTGCATCATAGCATTACTATTATGTGCTGTGGACTGTGAAGTTTGCAAGCAAAAACAAAATTTGCAATAAGCAAGAGTTCATGGGATATGGATGGATGATTCGATAGTGCCCTTTCATAGAGTGGAAAACGATTTTCTATCACTGCCAGTTTGTTGTACATTAGGTTTTGCTCACCCTGAAATCTGAAGGAAATGAAGTTCTCTTTTTCCAAGGCAAAGATGTTCTCAAACAAAAGATATTCCATTTAATCTCACAAGTTTCTTAGATATTTTTACTATTCTTTTTTCACAAAATTGAAGATAAAAGGTGATATCAGATGTTGGTGCGAGGTTTCAAGCCTAGACCTATAGTTTTTGTGTTATTCGAACTTCCAACTAAGTGGGTTAGCATAAATACCATAAAAGTGTCACATGGGTATGACTTCGTACAGAAAATCAAGATCCACAGGACAACAATTGGAAGGTTCCTAGTAATGTGAAGGGAAGAAAGGTATGACATAAAGTTTTGAATCTGTGGTACAGCTATTTTAGAAATTATTCACATGCTTAACCATCTAAAGCTATTTGTCTCCCAAAGTTAGATAAAAAATTTATGGCCACAACTTCTGATGCTTACTTTAAATGGACTTTGTTACAAAGAGTAATGGGGCAGTATTTTATCCTGCAAGTTGTATCAACAGCCTGGTATAGTGAGATTTGGAAGAAAAAATGTTACCTGAATGAAAAATAAAATGCTTCAGGCAAACTATTCTGCAAACGCGCTAACTTTATTAACACGGTGAATCCTCCATGTTCATGAATGAAGCAATGACTGTATTTTGACATTTATGCTTTTAAGCAATGAGATGCTAGTGTTCTTTCCAAGATTCGACATGCACGAAAAAAATGATTGTGCTTCTCAAGAACATTGAAAGAGAACGATCTAGTAACTGGAATACTTTCCAGCCCATCTCCAGGATTCCACTTGCACAAAGCTGGATGAAAAATAAGGTTGCAGGGTCTCAGAAATGCTTGACTTGCACCATCACTCATCAGTGCTACAGGCTTCTGAATAACAGGAACAGACACGTAGGAGCGAGAGCAAACAAGGATATGTTTCTTCATTCTGTTACTCTTTCCTTTTTTTTCTCTCTCTGCATTGTTTTCTTGAAGAGATTTATCACATGAGAGTTGGGGGCCAATAAAGAGTCCCATCTATCCTCTGGTAGGGAAATTTAGCAGAAAAAGGCCAACATGAGGTTCATGCACATCATGAGAAAGAAATAGGGGAGGACTGCCCCTTTTATTTCTTTGTTTTGAATAGAAGAGACCGGTGCCTGATCCACAAGGTTCATTACAAAAAAAAAAGATACTTTTGCTACTAGCTCTAATAATTTAAGGCTACTGATCCCATCATTTTCGCACGATTTGTGCTCCACATTCAATTTTGTTAGTACTCCTTTCATGAGGTAATAACAGAAGGCATTGTATTATTTCTTTTTGTTCAGGGAAATAAGATATGACATCTGTAAATTAGCTCCCTTTTTGTTCTCGATATTAAACAGGAATGAAAAAAAAAGGAAATGCATGCTTGTGATCATCAGTTAACCAAAACCCTCAATATATTAAAAGAACAACTTTTTTTACGGCAAAAATGAACCTCTGAAGTTCATTTTTTTTTAAAGCCTGAACTAGCACAACTCCCCGGTGATGATGATGTTCAGTTGGCGCCTTGATGCTTGCAACACTGGGATCTTGGATACCACTAATTTCAAACATCGGATCAGCTTGTGATAACACTGATTGTAGTATTACACAAACTTTTGTGGTCTATGGAGTTAGAATAGACCCCACCATGTCCCTAAAGTTATACCAGAAAAGACACAACATAGCTAAACGACAAAGTGCAATATGACTTTGTATTCCATCATGCAGTCTTACATTCTTACATTTCAGAGGGGAAATATCAAAAATATTTTAGGAGGGGGGGGGGGGGGGATCTGCACGGGAAACTTATCAGCAGTCTGCGTTGATCTCAGAAGTTTCATCTACAGCAGCTAGTACCAATTGAGGCTCAACAGCTCCCTCTGCTCTTGCCTTCTTGCGCTCACGCTGCATGCGGAAGTACTCTCTCTTCCTTGCTCTGTAACTGTTTGGGTTTTCAGGTTGCTTCTCATATGGGTAAACGCTCACCTGGAAACGAAAAGCCAATCAGATAATTGTGCACTAATTTCTTTTACCTGTAACTTAGATATATGTAAAAGCAAATGCCAACAAGTGATGACCAAGATGCAGCTACCTTTTTCTTGTCTGGTCCATACTTCTCAAACTTGACAAGTCCATCAATCAAAGAAAAGAGTGTATGATCCTTACCCATCCCAACATTGTTTCCAGGATAGACCTGAAATGAACAAAACAAATGAAAATAAGAAAAAGAAGGAATGGAGAATAGATGCACTTTTCACACGTTAAAATGAATTGAGCTGATATATACAAGGCCTAGTGGTATAAACAATGTACTAACCATAAAATATGAACTTAAAGATTATGAATGGCAGCAGAATTGTCAAGAAACTCAAGAATTATGCTGCAGTCATAGAAACTGCACTTGCACACTGAATTTCCAGGATAAAAACTTAACAAGGCAAGGTACATCAAGCTACATCACAACGAGGCAAATTACATGAGAGAGACATGTCCTGCCGGATCGTTACTTGGTATTCAACTTCACGTTAGGACATGTATTTTGTTCTACTTAGAAGAGCACATTTGGGCAACTTGCACATGTTTGCACTGAGCTATGCATCTTAGCATGCTCTAGACAAACGAAACAGCCGACAGTTTCAGAGTGACAGGAAGTTCTGCGAACTAGGCACAATAATGCACCGTAATTCGCCACTAGCTAAACGTTAAAGGCAAATGTCTTGCTCGACAGCCAATGGCCAACAGAAACTACAAGAAATAAATGTTAATGAAAGCGGAGCAATGGGAGGACCGGACCCTGGTGCCCCGCTGGCGGATGATGATGGCGCCGGGCTTAGCGACCTGGTCGCCGTATATCTTGACCCCAAGCCGCTGTCCCCTGGAGTCACGCCCGTTCTTGGTGCTCCCGGCTCCCTTCTTGTGCGCCATTTGGATGGTGAGCCGCCGCGCCGGCACCGGCACGCCGACCGCCGCGCCTCCGACGGCGAGCGTGGCGCGGTCTCCGCGGAGGAAGGAGGGGCGCGAGGAACAGGAGGAGAGGGACAGGCCCTGGAAGGCTCCCGCCAGCGCGAGCGCCACGGACGCCATCTCGTTCGCTTGCTCTCTAGCTGGAGAAGGTTCAGGACTTGAGGTGCAGCCGCGGTTGCCGGGGATGAGGTGAGGCCGCGAGGTGATAACGGAGGAGTGGATCAGTGGAGTGGAAGGGGCGGAGATGAAGGTGGGCTTTACATGGGCTTAAAATTGTGGGCTGATTGATGTGCTCAGCCTAATCGACGATGGGCTGGCGATTAATGGGATGGAAGCGTGAGGTCCAGTGGGCCCAGATGAATTGGGCATTTCTCGCGGCCCGTTTAATTTTTCTCCTTCATTTTTCTACAATCCTGAGTTCCTGCCAATCTCTCTCTCTCTCTCTCTCTCTCTCTCTCTCTCACACACACACACACACACACACACACACACAGAGCCGAAGTGAATTATAGCGATGACTACCGGTTCTCATTGCAGGATGGTTCTCATTGCTAGGATGGAGAAGGCGACATTCGAATCGAAATTACCATAGATAGGTACACGAGAGCTATCGGGTTCTTTGCAAGAAAAAGGATGACCCAGAGAGATATCCGAGCGCTGGAGGTGCATAATAGGAGAGGAGTGCCGTTTGGGCCACCGCCCACCGGCATGTGGGACGGAGGCTGCAACCGAAGAGGCCGTGAATCGATTCCATCCCTGTGTTGATGTGGCCTTGACCGCATCTGAGGAAAAAAAAGATAATGATGTTATTATAATTTTATAAATTTTAAAATATGCTATTTATATGTAAATAATAGATAAGATTTTACAAGTGAATGACACATGAGTTTAAATAATATATTTTAAATTATATAAAATTATAATGGCATGTATCAAATTAATCAAAGAAGTTCGATAGATTCGTTGCATGGACGCGGAGGAGCATGATTGGGATCCTTGACCAAAGTGTGGTGAGCGTTGGAGTGGAATCACGGCCAAGCCCCACCCTCCCATACGGCCATATCTCGCTCTCATCACCTCCTTCCAGTGTCAGCTCTCTCCCTCCTGCTGTAATCACAGCTATGCGAATTCGTTCGCTTGTTAACAAGAGTAGTAGTAGTAGTAATACTCCAGCTGTTAACAAGTAATACTCCAGCTGTTATATTTAGCGGTACACGTAATGTAAATTCAATGGTGCAATCAAGCGATGTCATCAATCTGAATTTTCTTCAGGCAGCAAGATTCGCTGCACTTCAGCGCCCCCCTGAAAAAGGAAAAGCGAGGTATGCTACACTCGGCTTTCAGTCGCCGCCCTCAT
>BCLH01003188.1:3573-28182 GCA_001602315.1 Zoysia pacifica
GCGGGCCACGCTCGCCCGCGCCCGCCTTGCGTCTCCTCAAACCCTAGCCACGTGAGGAAGAGACAGGAGTAGGAAGTGAGCTGCGTCTCGTAAGCCTTCGACTGATTGTCTAGACAATGGAAGGATAAAATGGTCAGGGCAAGTGAAGGATTTAGTGAAAATGCTAAAAAAATAAAGAAATGGCATGTTTTAGAGAGAAAAACGTATTTAATGTTAAATATTAAAAGGTTAACGGATTAAGTGATAAGAGTTGAAAGGTATACGTATTCGATGGTAAGGATTGAAAATTCTCAAAAAAAACGCATTGACAGACTTTGGTGTAGTCACTGTCCTTCCTTCAGGATCAACGCCATTAACATGTTGCCTGGATAGCATAATATGTAACTATAAGCTATTTCTGATGAGTGTCTTTTTGTAAATAATGACCTTTGATCAGATATACCTTCTGCTCAGAACAATGAGGTCCCTCCTGAAGGTAGGCGACCAGAAGCTTGTAAGTCTTTCAGTGTACTTGCCAGCCAGTCCAAGCCCTCATAAAGACCATCACCTTTCAGGGCACAAGAGCCTTGAATGTGCCATATGCGATTCTTCAAATCATAGAGGCCCAGGCCTTCGCACACCTCCATTGGTGTCATTGCCCCTTTCTGACAAGCAAAGGGAATTTGTGTTAAAAAGAAGCAGCAGCATACATTTAATTAACGCCGTTACTGGAAAGATTTAAGGGTGCACTGGATACATGCACTGAGATATATATTTCAGAGACAAGTTATGTCATTCTTAGCCACAAGTGAGCTGTAACACACTTTTCTCATGCAGAAGTCACCTCAAAACAAAAAAGACAGTCAAGTGCAATCTCATTAACATTTATTGGAGTAGAGCGAAACTTGCAACATGCAAGTCTTACATTCACACCACAAGACACTAACATCTACAGTTCATATTTCATCTGAAGACTGAAGGTGCAGAAAGCATTCAAAGTCCAAAATACTTATCAAGCTGTTAAATGAAGTATAAAGCATATGATTTATGTAAACAAGTAGGCACGCTCAGTAGCTTCAGTATGTAATCAAGAATGTATGTGCTAGAAACAAAGGGTGGGTTCTGCTGCCTCACCATATCTTGTTTATTGGCAAATACCAATATGACACTGTTAAGCATCAAAGGATTATTAACTATTGCCTGCAAAATAATGTACCAAATATTAGCTTTGGTTTAGTGGAGTCATAGATGAGCAGCTATACAAAAGTTAGAAAACCTGAAACTCAGCTCTGGCTTTTCCAATTCTCTCTCGATCCAATGAATCAACCACGTAGATCTGAAAAAAAAAAGAACATGCAAATAGTTTTTAATAAATTAAAGTAGTGGACTACTATAATCGTGAATACATCAAAAATGTATTCAAGAATGTATATAACATTACTGAAAAGAATCAGTAACTATTCCAGAATGTATGGTCAGAAAGTTTCACTAGAAAATACTAAAAAGAAAAATCATGCCACTATGTCCACACCTAATTTGAAATTTTGAATGAAGCATACTGTGGCTTGTGTTCTATAAAAATATATTGTGGCTTGTATATGTTTTCCTCATAGTATAGTTTTTATGTGCATTGCTCAATCATAACATTCTATAACTAAGAATGTAAAGCAGCAAAAACTTCACCTTGACGTCAACTATAAACGCGACCAAATTCTATAACAGAATGACTAATCCCTCCGTCCCAGAATAAGTGTCCATCTAGGTTTAGTCAAACATGTCTTTGAACAATGATTTCTATAAATATAAGTTAATTTTAATATATATAAGATCTATATTATGAAAGTATCTCTTATGATGAATTTAAAAGTACAAGGCTTATATTGTTAAAATAAATCAAATCTATATAAATTATTGGTCAAAGTTAGATGGCACAGAATCCAAATGAAAATTTATTTTAGGATGGAGGTACTACTAGATACAATATGGAAAGATTCATTCTGTCAAGGTCTTAAAGCCAGATTGCAAGTGCTGAGACATACCAGGCCATCGGTGTTATTGAAGTAATGCCTCCACAAGGGCCTCAACTTCTCTTGGCCGCCAACATCCCATACAGTAAACATCACATTCTTGTACTGAACTTTCTCGACATTGAAACCTAGTGGCAGACATCATGGGAAGAAAAGAAACAGAGTCACCACTTATCATTCACAAAGTGAAATAGCTTTTCCACGAAATTGACCATGTAAAAAGCATAAAAAACATATGCTAGTTGATAAACTCAGTCTTTATACCATGCCAAAATCTGTTCATTGACTGCTGGTTTGCTAGGTTAATTTGGCGACTTATAGAACGTTCTTTTGGTCTTACACCTCCCATAAATGTTCAAAACTTGTTTGATTACTAGTTGAATGGGGCATAAGAAAAAAAAAAGATATCCTGCTGGGTGCCACAGCCTTATACTGGGAAATATAGTTAAATAGAAAGATATTGTTTTTCATAAAGCACATATTCTATGCTATCTCCTAAGCAGGCAATCTACAGTGCAACATGTTGGACAAGATGCTGGGCTATGCTTCAGGAGGAAATATACTTCCCTTCGTCTAAAAAAAAATGGGCGTGTGTTAGGTGAACTGCCATCTAAAGAGCAACTAATGTAAAACATCAACAAATAGAGGAAATTCTAAGAGACTTTCATGCAAATAGTACGTAATGCCGAGCAGAAAAAAATCACAATCCCTATGTAGCAGACTGGGATCACAGTAGCACTTGATAAACCGTTAAAACTTAGTAAATTCCTTTCTCTTTTATCCGAAAACGTGTCCATTCAAGCCTTGGTATAGCATTGAATCAATTAACTTACCAATGGTAGGAACGGTCGATAAAACCTCCCCGATGTGCAGCTTGTACAGGATGGTGGTCTTGCCCGCAGCATCCAGCCCAAGCATCACGACCTAACAAGCAAGAACCACCAAAACAATATGGTCATCGAAGCAGTTTTTGGAAAGTACAATCCAAAAGATAAATCATCGAAAAGATCGCCGCACCCTCATATCGCTGTTGCCGAAGAAGGCATCGAACAGCTTGCGGAACGCCTGCCCCATCCGCGCAAGTAGGCTGATTCGTCGCCGAGTATCCGAACGAGAACTCAACCTCCGATCGAATTCGCTGGCTTCGTCTTCACTAAGTCGCCGCACTAGATGAAATCAAGGTGGATTTTAGCTTTGGGTTTCGGTGGAGCCTAGCAGAACTAGTCGTGCACGCCTAGAAAGTTCGCACGAATATGCGATTGAGAACGAATCTAAGCCGTCAGTAGGTAGGCGAGCGGCTGCGATGGAGAGATAGCGTCGCGTAACGACCACGCGGAAACGGTCACCGCGCGCCAGCCGCCAGCGGGCTAGCGCACACGGTTTCTCTTCCTGGGCTGGTTAGGCTGATGCTTAGCCCATTAAAGCTCCGTTTGAAGGTGAGATTATTTTTTTTCTGACGTGAAATTGAACTGATTTATGTAAACTTATTTACATTTCAAATGGGTCATAAGGTGTTAATAGCTGGACGAGACACAATTATCGTCTCACACCATGTCTCGACATTCTCGGTTTTCACTTCCACATATTCGACGGAGAGAATTACTTTTTTCATCTAAATAGGTGAATAAGAAATTTAAAAGATGATCAAAATAGTCCATCCTATCTCTAAACACATGTTATTTTGTCTAATGGCATGGTCTTGAGAACACAAGCAAGAACTTGACTATTTATGATTTTCTAATATTGTAACACTAGCACAAACTTCTTTGATTCTAAACAGACCAGCATGCACAAAAAAACTAAAGACAAAGGGAGTATACTCAAGTACCAGTAATCAATTAGTACTTTGGCATATTGAGGTCTAAATATTTGAAATATATTTTTCAAGTTCAGTTGCTTCAGTTGTATTAGGATATACTCGTTCCGTTCCTAAATTATTATCATCATTGACTTTTAACATTAACTTTGACCATTCATATTTTTTATATAAATATCATATATTTTGTTAAAATTAACTTTATTATAAAATTATTTGGATCATTACTTACAATTTTAGAAATTGAGAGAGTATATATACAATATGGTTCCACTTTACAGGGTAAAAATGCAGGCAAAGCAGCATTTTATTCAGGGCCATGTCAATGTCCAAACCTTTTTCTTCTATAGGACCAAGTAGGTTTTTTGGCATTTTCATCTGTTGATTGTGACTATACCATGGTGACTGTTCATTTACAGTGCAAACTTTCTTCCCTGTGTTGAAGTACAAGAGGAATGGTACATTGATTTCAACTGTACGAGAAAAGAAGAAAGTAAAAATAAAAAAAAAAGATGATGCCACAAGAATATCTGTGCATGCAAATCTTTCTAAAAAAAGAAAAAGAAAAAAGGGACGAAAAAGCAGTGTGCTTTCTCCCGACTGTATATTTGTTTTGTATGTACTTGCCGTTGGGCCGGTATACGAATTAACAATTGTGCAACAATGTAATAGAATCTTCTAATTCCTGGAATGAAGTGCAGAGCAGATGGTAATCGCGTCATTAAAGGACCGTCTGGAGCTTGTAGTTCTTGGCGAACCAGCTGTACACGACGAAGTTGAGCGTGCACATGGCAGCCATGGTCCAGAAGAAGTAGTCGAGGTGGCCCTGGTTGAGGTCGTCGGCGATCCACCCGGGGCTGTCGGCCGTGCTCGTGAACGCCGCCACGACGCCGTAGATGAGCGAGCTCATGTAGTTCCCCAGCGCGATGGTGAGAAGCGCGAGCGACGTGCACGTGCTCTTCATGGTGTCCGGCGCCTCCTCGTAGAAAAACTCCAGCTGCGCAATGAAGCAGAAGACCTCCGCGCCGGCCAGGAAGAAGTACTGCGGGACCTGCCACGCAATGCTTATCTCCTCGCCGTGCGCCGCGCTGTCGAGCCGCTTCATCTCAACGAGCGCCGAGATCGCCATCGAGAGCGCCATGAGGAGCCGCCCGGCGCCCATGCGCTGCAGCTGCGAGGGCTCTCCGTCGCCACGGGAAGTGAATACCCTCAGCGCCGGAACGATCACCTTGCTGTAGAGCAGAATCCATGCCAGGACGCAGGCCACCTCGAAAGAGGTCATCGACGCCGGCGCCACGGGCACAGACAGGATGGACATGTTCATGGCGCTGCCCTGCTGGATGAAGGTGGTGTTCAGCTGCGAGAATGCCACGGAGACGATGATGCTGGTCGCCCAGATGGGCAGCAACCGCAACAGGATCTTGAACTCCTCCACCTGCGTCACGGTGCAGAGTTTCCAGGACGAGCCTGCCTCCCCATCTATCTCCTCGAAGTCCGACTCCGAGATGATGGCCGCCTTGTCAAGAAACGAATATTCGCCGGTGTGCGCGATCTTGGGCTGCGAGTCCACCTTGTCGCCGACCTCGTAAAGCATGCCAGCATCGGCAGGGAGCTTGAGTCTGATCTTCCGGCAGGCGACAACGACGACCTGGCTAAGGCGCTTGAGCGGCGTGCCGCTGGGCATGCGGCGCTTGTACATTGGCGTGGCGAGCACGAAGGCTCCGAACGCGAGCGCGATGCAAGCGGTGGAGACGCCGAAGCCGATGCCCCAGCTGACGTTTTCCTGGATCCACACGATGAACAGGCCGGAGACGATCATGCCGAAGTCGACGCAGATGTAGAACCAGCTGAAGAAGGAGGACTTGCTCTCCTGGTCCGCCGGGTTGTCGTCGTCGAACTGCTCCGCTCCGAACGGCAGCAGCGACGAGCGTACCCCGCCGCAACCGATCGCCACGAGGTACAGTCCGGCGAACGCGATAGTCTGCGCGCCGAACATCGACGAGCCGCCGAGCACCGTGGCCGTCGGCAGGAACGCCGAGAAGGTCACCATCATCATGCCCTGCAGATGGCGCGCGCAACGACGTCAGAACCAGTTAATAACCTAATGCCGGGTGCGATCCATGTTCGTGCATGGATCGACATGAGAGAGGGCATGAGCAACGTACGAGAAGGTAGACGACGAGGGAGACGAGGATGGTGTTGTAGTTGCCCCAGAAGGTGTCGGCGATGATGGCGCCGAAGATTGGGGTCAGGTAGCTGGTGCCGATCCACGTCGTGACGCTGGACGCGCTCCCCAGGCTGCTGCCGTGGAGGACCGTCTCCAGGTACACCACGAGGTTCGTCGCGATGCCATTGAACGCTGTGCTCTCCAGGCACTCGAACCCTGCACACACGACAGCCAGAGCATCCCGTGATCAGTAAATTTCCAAATTTCAACGTTACAGTTGTAATTTAATCTTTTTTATTTCCTTGTGCATCTTTATTTTGTACAGATAAATGTTTCAAAATGGAACTGTGCTCACCAAGGACAACAGCGGGCGCCTTGCTGCGGCTGCGTTTTTTGTTCTTCAAGAGCGGCGCCTGCAGGCTATCGTCTTGGAGGATCCTTGGCCCGTGGCTCTGCAAAGGAGGAAAATCGCACAGGATGTCAATGACTGGTCGCCGATGCGAGCAGAATATAAATTTCATATATTTTCATATAACTTGATTTATCATTAAAGTCATTTGAATCACAACTTAAATTTTACATATTCAAACAAAATTTTTAAATAAAATAAATGGTTCAAATTGAATTTAAAAGTTTTTGACGACATCAATTAAATTACAAAACGGAGAGAGTACTACGCACGATTCTGATTTCGATGCCATTTGAATCAGCAGTTCATGGAAAGGGCCCGTGCACAATTTAGAATTCAGAAGCGTTAGTGCACGTGTTTTCAATCCTACACCCCCACCCGGTTCTCGGATGCTTCTCCGTAAACTCGCGTGCTTAAAAGCTTTTGGTGTCGCGTGTAGTTTACCAAGCAAAGACCGGATCGTTTTATCAAGAAAGAGCTAATAAATTCCTTTTCCATCTTCCTTGTTTTCAAACTTTGTACGTATTCTTATACTGGCTTTGCTTTCGGCTATGGGCTACCAACCCCCGTATTGTCATGGACAACTGCCCAGTATCTAAATAAACGTTGCACTGAGTCATCACCTAACCCTAAATGTGATGATGGAAAATATTTCAGAACAACAAAAATGTTTTTTTTTTTCATATATCTGAATGTTCAGTTTTCGCCGATGCAGCATGCCGGTGTTCTGAAGTTCACGATCCTCTGCCGTTTCGGCAATGGAAAGTTCGCGTGACAATGCTTCGAAACCAACCATAACAACGCTGACACGGCAAGGCTGGAACTTGCACGCTCTAATAAGACTTCACGAATGCAGCGCGAGAACAGAGAAGCACAGGATGGTTTGTTTACCTCAGGCAGGAGGAGCGGCGCCTGCTCGCCTCTCTCCATGGCGTCTCCGGAGTCCATGCCGATCGACCGAATGCTGTGTCCCGCGAGCGCGAGGTGATTCTTGTTTGGCACGGGACTGAGCTGCCGAGAAAAAAGAAGCTTTGCGCTCGGTGCTTCTCTCGCTCCCTGGCGCGTCGCTCTGTTCGCGAGCTCCGGCCGCCGGCTGCTCTGTTCTGTAACTCTGACTCTGTTGGTGCCGAGCTGCGAGGGAGCCGCGCCGGTTATATAGGACGCACGCGTGCGCCACGCCAACACGCATGCGCACCCGGTCGCCGGCGCGCGACATAGAGCACTAGTTTTTTGTGGGCACGGGCAGATTGGTTCGTCGCCGCGCGTAAAGTAATCGCGGCACTCGCTCGAGCGAGGAACGCTTCAATGCAGCGAGGTGCGGGTTGTCACAACTCTTACCGCCCAGAAAAGGGCAGCGCGGATACCGCAATACCGCGGCGTGTGCAGGCGCAGCAGCTGATGCTGACTTGGTGGAACGGTCGCCGCTCGCGACAGGAGACGGAAGTTTCCATGCGCGCGGTAGGTGCGACGGCTGCGTGGGTATTGGGTGGCTAGTCTCGTTCGCTCCGACGAATAGTGGTGGTGGTCGGGCCCGTGGCCATCCAAGCTCGGGCGCACCTCCGGTGAGTCTCCGGTCCGCCGCCGCGACGGCCAGAGTGGGCGCCACGTCGGATGTGTTGTTGTTGCGTCTACTCTCTCTCTCTCTCGTTTTTTTTTTTGTTGCAGACACGTGGTGATTTACTTTGGCACCAGGAAAGGGAGGACTGAACTCGTGGTCGTCCGTTTCCTTCCGTGGGAGTAGTAGGTGACAAAGGGCGGGAATTCTGTCAGGGCGGCCGATTTGTGGTCAAAATTTCCGACCCAAGTATGATTGTGTGAGCTGGTATGGATGTTATCCATGATTTCCTTTTGACAGGTGATTTTCAGGTTGGATAAAATGGTCACTGCTTTGTCACAGGCCAGAAACACTACTCCGCCCACGAACTCTTTTCGCTCTGCCAAACCAGGTGGCTCTGGAAACACCTTAGCCCCAGTTATCTTTGACTCCTGCAACTTCACCGAAACCCTTCCACTCTGAATCATATTGCGATTTTATTAAATGGATTGATATGTCAATGCAATTATGAAATGCGTTGGACGTGATGAGACGCTCTTGGTTGTAATTTGGGGTCGGAGGCTAGTGGTCTCTTGATGCACAAAGCGATGTTCTTCAGGTAGCGATTAGTGAGCTCTAGTAAAACACTAAAACGGGGATAAACCACCACGTGGTCCTATTGAAATGACCTGGTGGCTTATCCATGAGGACTTTTTTAGTGTTCTTCAGCACTGCGCGTTCTTGCCTTTTCTTGTCCTACTGAATCCATCAATCTCCCTATTTTTAACTTAGAAGCAGTGCCTTGCGGATTAACACGCGGCCCAGTTACGTACTCGACGGTGTTCTGATGCCACCGTCACCGACGGAAATAGTTTTTTTTTTTTTTGCTTGCTTAGCACTTGAATCATCTCTGTAATCTGTATATGATACACATGATTTTTATAATGTGTCACCAAACTTGGTTCGAGTTTCATCGCCCTTTTAGAAGAGTCCTTTTTTAATAGACCAACTCCTATTGACTTACCTCTAGGGAGGTAACACAATAATTTGATCTGAGCCATTCATTTTTGATTAGAGAAAACAATTAAGAAAATAAAAAAAAATTCATTTCACAGCGTTGGGTTCGCTCCCTGTGTTGTGCCGTGATTTGCGCCTACTATATTCCCGGAGATTCCTTTCTGGCAGCTAGAAACGTTATTATTTGACAGTCATTTAGGAGTATTTAACTTGAATGTTCATCACGTTTCAACATGTATCCACTTATTTGTCACGTTATTGCAGCTGAAACGTTTGTATCATAGTGGACACGCTATTATTCATGATCATTTTTATTTAACTTGATCACGTTAAGGTATAAACGAGTTCAGCCATGCCATCCACGGTGAGCGTCACAGAAGTTTGCACGACCTGCGATGCACCTCGTGACCGGAATCTTGCACGTCACAATGGTCACATTTTGGTAGAACCATAAAGCACGGTGACCTTGCATGCACCTGATCCTGCATGTAGTAATTTTGAAAAGCAAATGCACTTCTTTCCAAAACTATCACATGCATTACTTTCTAAAATAAAGAGGTTACTTCTTAAATTAAATGATATAATAATTAATTATTAAAAGTGAACTTTTACCTTTGAAGAGGTAAAAGATCGATTTTCTCCTCGAGATCCATATAGATAAACGGTTCACATTCGTTTTAGTCTATATTAAAATCTGTCTTTTTGTAAACGAAATGGATCCCTGTGCGCCATGTTACTTGTGGTGACGACTGAGGAAGTAGGTAAAGGTTTTTTTAAAAAAAAGGTTTTTTGGGTTATGACTTCTTACCCATCACATGATTCTTTTAGTCCTCCCCAAATTTCCCCCTTCCCAGACAGTGACTTCTTATGTCAACAGACTGGAAAGTTCGAAGCTGCTCAAAGTTGCACAAATTTGGTCATGGCACTTGTGTTCAGAATCTTCTTTATGGAAACAAAGAACACGTGCCGCAACATGAAGTATTTCTCTGTCAAAGCGAGACTTACAGTCTTCTCTTCGGATAAACTAATGAAAGAGCGTAGAACGCTAATTTTGGGACATGCAATTTTAGGAGAAACTTTACGCATTTAATCAGAGGATCATTCTGATATTATGGTTGCTGAGAGATTTCATCTCCGAAATAGAGTTTTGTTTATAAAATTCTGATGAGAGGATTACAGTTGTGCATTCAGATGTAAACCAAACTACTAGGTCTATTGACAAATTCTTCCCCTTCCATTTTTAAATTTTTTTCTTCTGTTTTGTGTGCAGTCATAAACATCTTACGCGTAGGAAATATTCTTGCTTGAAGCACTTAGAGAAGTTGCAAATGGATAAATATCTTTCGATTCTCGGGGTTGTTTATAGAGCACGATGACCGAAACTCGTCTAGCCTCAGCCAATCGGTTGGTACAACTAATACCTGAACGTTGCTCGTCTTACCAGAACCTGGCTCCACCTAAATCCTTCCAAGACAATTATTCTGTTGGAGATTTTGGCCCAAGATATCATGCTTGGAAAAGGTTGGTGGATAAGTAAGTTGGTGAATCAGACGATTACAGACCACAAACAGACCCTGCTAGAATCAGAAGAGAGGAGAGGAGTCATACTTCTGGCTACTTGATCTTGGACAGTTCAGTATTTGACATTATCTTAATGTTCAACAACTTCAGCAGACAGATTAAATGTTTCGAAGAATAAGCTGACCGATTTAGGAAGCAAAATCAGAATAGCGTTCAACAATTTCTGCTGACAGATTTATATATTTTTTTTGAAAGGAACCAGCACAAGAGAGTGCCAAATTTCATTAATTAAAGAAGAATTTACAGGAAGAAGGAGCCGTAGCTCCGGCCTATACAATAAAAAAAGATATACAAGATAATAAACAACCCTCTACGGCTGGTCCCGTGGACACAGCTGCCCTAAGTGACAAGCTCCAGCCAACACCCAAGTTCGCGCCTCTTCCTTGATCTTCGCTACAAGCAAGCCTGCCGAAAGCTTTTTATGGTCAAAGATACGTGCGTTCCTCTCCTTCTATATCTCCCAGTTTACCAAGAGAATGAGAGTGTGGATCCTTTCTTCGGAGATCCTTGCAAGGTGGCAAAAAAGAACTACCACTCTGCAAATGTTGCCAACTGAGGCCAGTTATCTGGCTGCATCTGAGGAACGCCTATCCATTGCGCAATGGCATCCCAAACTCTTCGCGTAAATCTGCAGTCGGTAAGCATGTGCTGCACCGTCTCAGCCGTGTGTTGACAGAGGGGGCAAAATGTGCTATTCTACCAGCCTCGGGTTTGCAGTCTATTCGTCGTCCAGACCTGGTTTTGCACGATAAGCCATGCAAAAGTCTTACATTTAGGTGGAGCCCAAACCCGTCAGATAATGGTGTTGTAGGTCATTTTTAGGGATCCGTGAAACTGTGCCTTATAGACTGAAGAGGTCTTGTATATGCCATCTCTAGTTAGTTTTCAAATGAAGGTATCCTAAGCCTCCGGCTGCAGTTGTGTGTCTTGAACCAGATTCCACAAGTGCACAAGCTGTTGTATGTGTGTAGTTGAGACGTGGCCGTGTAGATTTAGATCGGCTATCCATTTGTTATTTTGAAGGGCATCTCTAACCTTGGCTGCCTTGTTTGAGGATAGGGTGTAGATTGCTGGGGCAATATCCTTCAGTCTACATCCCCCAAGCCATGCGAAGTGCCAGAAGTCCGCGGTGCCCCCGTTACCTAGGCCTGGTTAGGCATGGGCAATCCCTTCTAAGTTTTCCTGGGCAATATCTAGATTTAGAATCACATCTGAAGCTATGTGAAATTTTAGTTTTGCCTCGAATAGAATAGTTCTACTCCACCTTCTGAGTTTTTTAGCAGTGTTAATGAGTTTCTATCCAAACCTCCGCAACGGCTCCGTCTAGGAGGCGGGCTCGGCCCAAGCCTGCTGGAGAACTTCTTGGAAACCGAGGAGTTTAACCCAGAAGTTTTTGAATTTAAACTGTCATGGTCTAGCTGGTCCCTCTTGGTTTGATAGGAGAAGTGGGCAGTGGTCCGACAAGGAGGTGGCAAGGGCGTGCAAGACATGTTGATCAAACTCAAGGTCCCACTCCGCATTACTGAAAACGCGGTCCAACTTGACGAGAGTCGGGTGTTGCCATTCATTGCTCCAAGTGAATTTTCGGTTTTGCAGGTGAATTTCATTCATCTCACAATAATTCAAAGCAGCTCTAAATCGTCTCATTTGCGAGAGGTTGAGGTTTGAGTTGTTTTTGTCCGCTACTCTATATATCTGATTAAAATCTCCGAGGACTAACCATTTTCCGCCGCCCAACGGTTTAAGACGACGAATGTGTCTCAAGAAAGCATTTTTCTCTGTGCTTCTTGTTGGCCCATAGACCGTCGTCAGTAGGAAGGTTGTAACACATTGCTTTAGAGTTATCTGGGCCGATAAGGAGAAGCGTCCTACTCGGATGTCTTGCGTCTCAATGTAGTCCTCGTTCTAGAGTAAGAGGATCCCCCCTCTTGTACGTCTGGAAGGCTTAAAAGCATACTTCCTCAACTTGAATCCCCCTAGGAATGTTGCTAGGCCAGAATCAAAGTTGTGCAACTTGGTTTCCTGGAGGCAAGCAAGATGACATGTTGTTGCTGAGATTGTTTTCTGAACTGTTGAGCATCTAGCCGCTGAATTTAAGCCTCTGACATTCCAACAGATTATGTCCAGATTTGGTGTCGTCATTTGATAAACTTGAGAATCTATGAGGTTTGCCAATCCTGTTCTGATGTGTTGCACGAGCTGTGCAAGTAACGCTGACTACAACTAGGGCTAGTACATTAATCACCAAGATCAACTGGAAAGCCTTGACAGAAGGGGCGAACACATACAACACACACATACTCCGATACCTAAGTGAAACCAGCTACAAAACAAAAGTTGCATGCAACATGAGGTAGCAGCACCCACACCCAGATAGATAAAGTTCACAAAACATTGGAAACCAAAAGATCTCTAGCAGACTACTACGGCAAATCAATCAGGCTAAGGCCTGAAATTCATCCTAGAGATCCGGCGCCCCTTCACCGGCAATCTGCAGCAAGGCGGCATCAATGCCCTCCGCTCCATCGTCCAGGTCGAATATAGTTGTGAGTGCGGCAATGACATTGGGCGGTAGAGGTCCTTGGAACATGACGACGTAGTCTACCAGCGCTTGCTAGAGGTTTGTTTTGTCGTTGTGGACAAGAAGCCCAAGGCACTTACAGAGGACCCTGCGGGCTTGCTCCACCGGCAGCATCGCTGACCGGTTTGCGAGCAGTGCATTGCAGCGCACCGGGCCTATAGCTATGGCGCGGCGGCTCTTCACTCTGAACCTGAGCTGTTGAGATGGTGGTTGTTGCAACGGCGCAGGGGAGGGCGGCTAGAACATGTCATCCACTGATGATGGGGGCATGAAGTCATTCTGCAGCAACACAGCCGACTGGTCAACAGTGTCTTGGATTGCTTCAATTGGCGCACCGTCGACGTGTCCACCTGCCGCTGCCCTGTAAGCACCAGCAGCGGCCAGAGTGGCCTCCGCAGCCCCTGTGGCGTACCCACCAGGTCAGGAGCGGCAGCAGTACAGTGTTGTGCCGCCGCCGACAACTTGGACTGCATCTCCACCAGAGCATCGTCCACGAGCGCTATGGTTGGCGCCGGCCCACCTAAGGGCTCGGCAAGCCCCATCGAGCAGTCGGACCAGGCCCCAATCCGGTGACACATGTCATGCGACAGAGTGTGTGGCCGTGCTCTCAGGGCCTTGGCGAATTGGTCCCCAGCCTGCCTCAACCAGGCTTCCTGCCGTTCCTAGAGAGTGTTCAAGGTCTCCTGTAGCGAGGTGAGAGTGGAGATAACTCTGTCTTCAATAATGGCATCAAGCTCGCGGCGCAGCGAATCAACTCGCGCAGAGAGGGTGGACTGCAGGGCAGCCGTGCTTGCCATCTTGATGGTGCTGAAGTTCTGGCGCACTGAGGTCTGTGCGCTACCTGCACAGAAGGAGTAGTGATGCGGACCTCGCGGCGCCGATAGCCGCCACCTCTGTCGGCACCGGGACGGCGACGGCTCTGCTGGCCTTGTTGCCGCCCTCAACGGTGAGCTGACGCGACAGGAGCTTTGCCAGAACGGCGGTTCCCGCGACCGCCCGTGGGTCCACAACAATCGTCGTCATCATCACGTCTGCGCAGCGGCCACTTGAAGGCAGAGTGGTCGTCGGTGGAGCCATGCGACGATGTCTTGTGGCGAGTGCCTGCGCCGTTGTTGAAGTCGGAGTCGTCACGCTCGTGGCGAGCGCGTTTCACCGGGCGCGCGCATTCATCCTCGTTATGGGACTTGTGACGACCATCGTGGTGGCCGCGTCTGCTGTCCTGCCGCTCAATATTGAGGCCGCGTCAGTTGCCGTGGAGGTTGAGCCGGCCATCGAATATGCTATGCTTCTCATGACGCTGCCGTCGGTGGTCCTCAGCATCCTGCCCAGGGTGCGAACCGTCTGGGCGGGGGCTCGCCTTGTCCTCTAGGCATTCCAGGGGAGGAAGAGGAAGCCGGATTGGGCCAAGAGTGGTGCCATCAGGGGAGAAACAGTCCTGGACATGGTAGTGCCACGGTGGCAATCGGTGGCGGGTTGGCTTGAAGTTATGCAGCTGGTTAGCCTCCTGCAAGTTAAAAGAAGCCGCGGAGTAATCCTCAAGTACCTCCAAATGAATGTATACCTCATATTTGAGGCCCTGCTGCCATCGATCGGGCGGCATGCCAGAGACCAAAGCCGTTGAGGACATGTCCGAAGGCCGATGCGTGAAGATTAGCCACACTGACTTGGAGATGCTGCTGGGGTTCGCCGACCATGCCCACAGCTCAATATGCCGAGTATCCGTAGGCTGCACCAGGTCAATGTTGACGCACTGCAGGGCGCACGACCTGCCAATGACGTGGTCAATGATGTCCGACGTCCAGGCGTGAATGGGGATGCCGTCAAGGCACAAGCGCACCATGAAGAAGAGGCGCATGCCCAAAGCATTGGTAAGGCTCCGCCATTCATGCCAGCAGAGCTCTATGCCATGCCTCTTGAAGCGCTTCTTCTTGCGGGCTTCTTCAGTGTGATGTCGATGCTCGAACCGGATTAGGAAAGGTTCCGGCTGGTCCTCAGTAACCAACACATCTCCAGAGTTGAGACCGAACTCCTCAATGATCGCCTCCTGGATGTGCCTGGCCCCCTTGCCCGCCGGAGGGACAGGGCCCAAGGGACCATGGTACATGCTTCCAACTCGCGACGCTCGCGCTCCAGGTCGAAGGTGGTTGGGACGTGGACCATGTCCACATCCGGACGAGTGTCGGGGTCACCAAGGGCCATCGGTTATGTAGCTGTTGGAGAAGGGACAAGGGCTCGCGGCAACTGCGCTCCTTGTGACCAGATCTACCGCACGAAAGCAGTAGATCGGGTCTCTGCAATCAGCAGTACGGTGGTCTGGCGCGAGGCAGTTGAAGTAGCAGCCTACCATTCTCCTTTTGAAGAGGCGAAACTGGTCTGCCCCTAGTGCAAGGACATCTCCTCTTGAAGACAAGTCGCGTCGGTCATACCTTGTCCGCAGCGCCTCGAGCTCCTCCCGATTTGAATGGGGCTTCTTTCTCCACCAGCGGCGCAGGCTGGTACATCGAGTCCGGAGGCTTGAAGGAGGATACGGGTTTCCGGGCGACATCTAGACCAAAACGAACAGTCTTGCTCCTGTCCGCTGGGCTATGGGCTGTAGCTACCGCCGCATTGAAGGGGTGTGCGGTGTAGTTGGTGGGCCGCACGGAAGGGGATGGCCGCTTAACTATCTTGGCGAAGGAGGGGGTGGCGGAGTGAGGCGGAGTGTCGAGGACGAAGTCCACCTCCGCGCTGCCCGGAAAAGATCCCGACAGAGGAGGCGGTGGTGGCGGGGAGGGGAGGTGGAGAGCACGTCTCAGATCTAGATCTGAAGGGTTTGGGATGGGGGAGGCCAGAGGGGTGCTACCGGAAAGGTTGCTGGCTGATTCTGGGTGACGGAGGAGCTGGGGGTGTGACAGGAAGGAGGCTGACACTGGTCGAGGAGAGGAGGATGGGCGGTGGGAGCACGGCGGCGAAGGCGCCGCCATGGAGGAGAGCACACCCCAGCTTCACCCGGTTTCTATTCGATGCGTTTTCCCCGGTACGTTCCTGACAGATTTATGTAGTGCCATCACGAAGTGCATTTTTTCGAATGTCTTTCTCTGGTGTTCGTACCCAGCAAAGCATCGCATTGCGTTCCAAGTTGGCTGTGATGCCGATGAGCTCTGGCAGCCTCAGCAACATCAGCGTGTAAGGGCGACAGCGGCGGCGCCAGGCGATGGTGGCCTGGTGGGGTTCCATGGAAGCACAAGAGTGTGGTGCCGGGGGCATGGAGGAGGAAGATGTTGTGGAGATGTAGCCTCCTGGGAAGCGGCAGTACAGTTGTCTCCGGCTCTCCGTGGAGGCGTGGATGCGGCGGCACGCTCCGCCGTTGCATGCATCGGGTTCTGCTTAACACTTGGGCTTTTGACTGGGCTTCGTACTCGTTGGCAAAGAAACTGTAACCGGCTGTAGTATTAGTCAAGGTAGAAAATCAAATACGCGAGGTCAAGACAACTGGTTTCACTACACGTTGACGAAACCATGCGTATAAATATAATAAACTTGTTCCTACTTGGTCGTAACCTCATAATTGACCGTATCCTATACCCATATCTTATGAATGCAACACCCGTTTTGCATCAAACAGAAAGAACACCCATTTTGCATCAAACATGCTACTGAAAGGGTCGTTCAACACGTTAAAGATATAAGAATCGCAAAACAAGCCCTCCGTGTTGTCGTCGACTTTTAAATTCAATTTTAAGCATTCGCTTTATTCAAATATTTTGATAAATTTTATATATTTTAATATAATTTAATTTATCATTAGAGTTATTTGAATCACAACTTAAAAATTTACACATTTAAGTAAAATTTTTAAATAAAACAAATGATTAAAGTTGAATTAAAAAGTTAACAGCGACATTGAACAGAGGGAGTATGAAAATTGTTTCCTACGCAACATTTTGGTTTCTGGTCTTCTCATAAACTGATTACGTGGCCGCCGAGGGTTCAAAGCTGCCGAACCAGAAAAGTGGGTCATATTAGGCTAGTCTTTCATTTTTTATTGTTCTCAGAACCTACTAACCTTTCAACTCATCATTAATTCTCATGTTTAAATCTAAAAGACAAATAAATCGGGACAAAACGTGTACTGAACACCACCTTCCGCATGACGCGTGCTTCCACAGTTTCCATACTGCGGTCTGCACCGAGAAGCAGTTGCATATCGTGTCCTTGCAGCGATTAATAAAAATTCACTGAATAGCAGAGAATAAGCATTGATCTTCACGGTCAAATCGTCGCGAACAGGTCGGTACACCAAACCTGTTCGAATCAATTCCTTACGGAAAGGGTCGACAATAATCATGGTGTGACATACTACCCCTGAATTTCCAACAAGCTGCTCGATCAATATATGACTTGCAACGAGCGTGTAGAAGGATACTCGATCTCGACCAAGATGCCATGTTTGAAAAGCACGTATGTCAGCCTTGTTGAGCTACTCCAGTTTTTCCAGATATATTTTTTTTTAAAAAACTACTAGTTCATTTGATTGAACTCGAGAGGTATGAAGGTGAGCGTCACCGATTTTTATCCCTTCCGCCGACAGTCCTATTTTGTGAAACATAAAGAATGGTGAAGGTATAGTTGTCTGTATACGAACAGGATGCTCCAAATAACTTTTGGAGTACTATAACTAACAGATAGTACCATGTACTAGTTCATTTGAATGAAACTATCAACGACCTCATGTTTGAGAAGGTTCAACTTTTCTGAAAGAAAAATGCTAGAAGGTTCATGGTTCGTATAGAGCGAGTTGGACAGAGGGAGCCCGTAATCAGCAACCAGCACTGACATGGAATGTAGCCGGGCTCCTGTAGCCGTAGGCCGTAACGTGTACTGCAAAACCCAATTTGATATGGTCCGGGTCGCAGTTCCTCGCTATGGCCGAACGGACCAACGTGGTCTCACCAGGTTCTCGCGCTAGGCTTCCACGGCCGACAAGAGCTGTGCCGGCGAACTGTTGGCCGTCCTCGTCGCACAGGAGAAGGGACAAGTAAAGCAGGACCCATAAAGCTTGACAGCAAATTCACAGGTTGGAACTATTTTATTAATTGTACTATGCATCCTAATTTTGTAATAAGCTTTATGTCCAAAACCTAAAATCTTGTTAGGATTGTACCATAAAAGCAGTCATAACCTTCAAATAGTGTGAATGCCTTTATTGTTCTTGTTTCCTTGGCACACAAATGTCAGACAACTTGTAAAAACAGAAATGTAGTGTCGAGCATAAGATTTTCTGGCTATGTAAAAATCATTTTCGGTGTACTCTGGGTGCTCTGAAAAAGGCATGTGCAATGCCACAGTTAAATTGCAAGTAACTGAATTTATGGCAAAACTACAAAAACCCAAATTTATTACCTCTAGATTCTACTCATAGCCAAGATTGCCACTCTAGATCACCTTATGCTCAGCCTAACTTAGTCAGGCATTCAATTTTGTGTTTCAGTCACAATTATATGTGAAAAGTACAGTTTTATTCAATCCACATATTGCTAATTACTTACTACTGCAATTTTGCAACGTTGCAATCTGACCACATATGGCAATTCACTCTCTCAGAGCAATACATTTTGTATTAAACCACCTTATCCAAACCAATTTCACCATTAAATGAAACTGAACGTACATGTTTAGGTCATTGCTAATTAATTGTTGCTTCATTGTGGTGGACGTTACAAGCTAAATAACCCAGTTCCGATTGGCGCTCATGGCAGATAAGATTGGATGCTGCAATAGAAAGGCTTTGTTACCTAGACCAGAAAAAAAAGGATCAGACAGTTTTTAGCTTCTAATTAGATAAAAAAAAATTTGTGCTAGAGTGATAAGAACAATAATGTAATTAACCTGATCTCAACTGAACTCATTCTCGATGTGCGACAAGTTATCCGCTATTTAGAAGGGCCCGTTCTTGTAGAAGAGTGCGAGCTCGCTGCAGCACCCAGGCACGGCGGCGTCCTGCCTCGACTCGAACATTTGACACAGCACCAACCAGTAGTACCCGGCGTAGTGGCCGAGGTCCTCACCAACACATCAGCATCGCCGCAGCTGGCGAGGGAAGCGAGGTGGAGGGGCCTCTCGATGGATGGGTGTCCTCGCGTTATCTTTCACGCCGACAAGGTGGCTGATGCATGAGGAGGCATTCGCCAGGTGGAGGTGGATGAGGTCGACGGCGTCGAAGCGTTGGAAACTTAGGGGCAAAGACTCTGTACAGACGGTAGCGGGTCACATCGGGGAGCACCCGCGCCCTCCTCGGTGAGGAGCCAGCACGTCGTCGGCCGGGGCCGTGGCTGGCTGATGCTGGGGCGGAGGGGCCCCAACGCGAGGAACAGAGTCGCGCTTGGCAGGGAAGCTGGAGGCGAGGCCGCCAGCGCCGTCGCTATTAGATCCGATGGCTGCAAAGTCCTGTGATGACATGGAAGCACGTGGACACCAAAAATGGCTTCGATTTAGACTATAAGAGATTTGCCAATTCGGCGTTGGCCGCACACAATCATTAGACCCCACACAGCGCGGCGCGCAGTGGCTGCTGGCCTACGATCTGAAGATCATTCAATTCTTGGCATGGCACCAACGAAACGGAACGGGAGAGCTGTTCTAATTGGGCAGCAGTAACCGGAGCATTCAGATCCCCTAAATTGGGGTTCTTAATTCAAGCACGCTATAGTGTCTTGAATTTGGAACCCTCTTCATTCATTAGATAAAAAAATAGAAGATTAAGATCAATTGCTACAATATTGTATAAACAGTAAATCAGTGTCATTTAAAAATAATTCTGCTACAGTACTAATTCGCGAAACTGTTGACACACTCACATTTTACTATGAGGGTGAGCTACACTATGAATTGGTCACTCCAATTGAGGGGACCTGGATCCGTGACCGGACATGCTCCCTCCCTCCGACCCGTCGCTAGCTGCTGGCCTGCGGACGTGTGGTTCCTTCGTTCCTGCCGTGCGTGCGCCTCTATGATTTGCCTCGACGGCCGCCCGCCCTGCCGGGCGCCGGCATGTTGGCAGTCGTGCGTGCCCCACAGCCACAGCTAGAGCTAGCCTCCGGCGCCTGACGCTACCCGAGCAAGCGAGTGATTGTACTATGCCGGTTACGCTCGGAGCCCTACTCGGTAAATCAGCCAATCAGCATATAAGCTTCACGACGTAGGGTCATGGGCGGCTTTTGCTGCTGCTCGTCCGCCGGTGCGCGTTGTACGAATTTTTCGTGCAGTCGTCGTGCGGGAGGAGCAGCCCCCGCCGGTCCCAGATGGAGACCGCGTGCAGTGCACTTTGATCAGGTGCCGTCCCAAAATGAGGTGACGTATGCTGGACCGTAGCAATACCATCAACTAATTGGGCGAGGAGCACCATGAGGCCACATAGAGAGGCACCGAATAGCAGTAGCGGTCCCCACGAAATACTGTTCTTTCATCCGAAGTGTCAATCAGTTGCATGATGTGAAGTAATAAGATTATTATTATACTTTTGTGTTCACGTGCCGCTAATCCTTACTGGTGTCTAGCTATACATTGGCATCCGATCCAATACCATATGTTTACTGTACTCGTTTTTTTTCCTTCTGAGAGAAGCACATATATATCTAATAAATATGACTCAACTTTCAATACTAGCTCCGTACCAGTAGAAGTTTATTTTTAATTTTTGTTAATTGACGCTTTGATAAATAATTTGAATAGACTCGATTAAATTTTAAATTCTAGTATTTGTACTTTTAAATTCATTAAATTTTTTTTTCATAATTTATATTATTAAAATTAATTAAATTATCAATTTGGTCAAAATCTCAACATAAACTAAAAATAAACTTTTATTGCGATAGATACAGTAGCTAAAGATTCTAAAGAAAAGCATTCTATTCCTATGACTGGTCGTTCTTGTCCGTGGCTTTTCTTTGACCTGACCTCAGGGCTTAAAGGCGATAGCGACGTATCAGAGCTGTTTACCATAATTCGTTGCCACTGCGCGCCGGCTTTGACAGAGGAGTATACTCCGTGTCTACGGTGTAGCAGCTGGGAAATTAAGCTGGCTACATGCCACACATGTAGAGAGCATTCTATAATTTTTTGGATTTTCTTTTAGCCTCTAGTACATGCTTAATAAGCTATTAGTAATAATCCATACAGTAACATATCGTTTATCATAAAACACCTCAATAACCTGAGTCATGGGCGGATCTTTAGTCAAGGCGCTCGGTGCAGTCGCGTCCACGAAAAAAATGATATTACTAATGAGTAGAGCTAAATTTTCACCATATTCACACTCACACACGAAAAATCTTTACACCCATTAAACGACTGCACCCCTCTCAAATTTGCACTATCTCCGCTCCTGACCTGAGTAACTGATAAGGGATAACCATGGGTAACCGAAAAGAGCAAGCCATGTCATGCATACGTTCAGAGACGAGACGAGCAGGCTGGGCGCGTCGCGTCGCGTCCTGACTCCAGACAGGCCTGTTTGTTTTATCTTTTAAGCTGGTTTTTTTATTGAAAAGTTAAAACAAATAAAATTTTAAAAAATTGATTTTTGAATTGTTAAAAAGTTAACTTTTTAAAAAATGAACTAAAAGTTAAAAAGCTCATTAAAACTATTTTTTTTAGTTTTTATATACAATGAAGCTAAATATATATTATAAAAACAACAGTCACTGCTTTATCAGTTAGCACTTTAACAAGCTACTAGCTTACTTATTTAAAAACTTAAAAAGCCTCAGCTCAAACAATCGTAAGCACGCGCGCAAGCTGTCCAAGAGGATGGAAGCTGGCAAATTTCGACAGGGTCGTGCTCATTGGACGTGCACGCGTGCGTGCTCCACACAACCGATGGCCGGAGAGACACGCTTCCTTGCATCGCATTGTGGCCTTGTGGAAAGATGGCTTCGTGAACGACGGGTCAAGTCAACTGTTGGGAGTTGCATGGCGTTGTACGCGCGGACGCTGGTACACACATCGAATGTGGCGGGGTTCGTATTCCAAATGATCGTGTCGTGTCTCGTGTCCCCGCTATACTATGTGCTGATGCGAAATGTCGGCCGCGCCGGCCATGCATGTACTGGTACGCCACGCATCCCGGCCGGCCTGCTTTATTTGGACTGATGCAAAGTACAGTAGCTAGTACAAGTCTGCAAATAATCGTGTACTTTGTGACACTAAGCTGGATGCGACCATTGGCACACATTCGACACGTATACGTGTTTATCGTGTCCAATACTGTTGCGCAGGATTGTGTGAGCCAGATTGGCCAACATTTGTCTCGCGCGAGAATGCTACACGTCGGTTACTGCTTCCGTATGCTGGGATGGCTGTGCTGTGGCGCCCACAGGCATGAGAGGAGAGGAAAGAGATGCTCTGAGGAACAGAGAGAGTTGCAGTAAATATGGAGTACTCCCAAATTAATTTCTTCCTTGCGCCAGTGCATGCAGCATGAGACAAAAGTATGTACTACCACGGCAGATGTCCAACATATTCCCTTCTCGTGCAAGCAAGGGAACTGGAGTGCTCACTTTTTTTTCAGATGCAATGTCCAGAGAGAGAGAGAGAGAGAGAGAGAGAGAGACTCGGGGTCACATCTAGTGAAATTCCCCTTAAAACAGCTGCAAGACTTTCTGTCACATCCTGAGGGGCACGTAGTCTTCATTCCGCGTTTCAATTTATCCTCTTATCTACGCACATCCAATATCAGATATAATTAAACTGTTCCGTTAGATAACAACAACACTACTAGAAAACTAGTGCTTGCGCCTGTGTCCCTCAAATAGTGGAGGACGAAATGTTCAAATTCCATAGACCATCCCGATCAAATGCAATGATCCCAAACAGATATACTCAAGCAATGGGAATGTAGACTCAATTATAAGAGAAAGGGGGAGTAACAGAAAGGCTCCAGATCATTTTTTTTTTCCTTTTCTAGCCAAGGTTATTGTCCTAGATATCAAATGTGGTGTGTGCATTTTGCATATGTTTATCTGCATAGGTACGTTCTCTGAAGCTAAACAATATCGATCATAGACCGCTCTCGCCTTGTTGCTCAAGCGAGGAGCTCCCTGCAAAAGTAGCAACAGCCGCAGTAGTGGCACCCCAATCCAGCATGTTGAACAATGGATCGACCAAGCTCTTGGTCGGTCCTGCCATCTCCTTTGCAGCGGGCTCACCACCCGGCTTGGTCTCCATGTACTCCTTGGAGAAGATCAGACTCATGGGATCCGATTCCAGCTCGGCGAGGTCGGCAAAGAAGTCGTCGACGTGGTGGCCGCCCTCCGGTATCATCGGCCTGTAGCTCTGGTTGAACATCTGTTGCATGAGATCACCGGGATCCAGCGTTACAACTGAAGTATCATGATGGCCTGCATATTGTTGCACGCCGGCCTTCTCCATTTCTGATGCCATCATTTCGTCCTTTTTCACAGACGTTGCTGGAGGAGTACTATTGCTGGTGCTCGTGGTGGTTGTTGTCGTGGCCTCGGCGGCGGCAGTTTGATCCCATTCCGCTTTAACCATTGGCCTCTGCAAGGAGCTGTTCTTCTTGGAGGATGAGTTGTTGCCGTTGTTCTTGGCGTGGTGAGACCGGGTTGAACCGGCAAGTGCGTTGCGTTGCGTCGGCCACGGGTGGTTGTGCTCCGAGTTGTAGGTGATGACAAGCATGCTGGGGTCTGTTCGGCTGCGCTCGACCTGCTTCCGCGCCGGGCATCCTTTCGAGCTGCTGCATCTGTAGTATCCTCTGAACAATGTATGGCAATTTCATCAGAAGGTTATCATGCATAGAGGCATGGTGTATGCTAGTACGTACTCACTGAAAACAATTATCAATATATTTTCTATTTAATTTATGTTATGTAATTTCAGGTATACACACGCTGACAATATATGAATGCTATATATGGTAATTGCTAGTGCATAGTAATTTTAATTAAATTTTATATAAAATAGTGTCTTCGTTGTAGTATCTCATATGTTAAGACTTCTGGTGGTCACATAAAAACATTTACAATATTTAGATAATAATATGTTATGTGAATTAGAATTATGATTTAATAAATTGTGAACATAGGGAATGCAGTATGTAGTACAACTGAAATATTGCTTCAGCATGATATCTAGGAACATGAGGAACTAATTAATTAACCATTTATTAAAAGAAGGAGTTTTAAGTGGGCTGTGTGCTAGGCGATAAAAAAATCCTCTCTCTATTCCTAAATTGTCTAAAATTAACTTTGATGATTCATTTTATTCAAAAAAGTTTGATAAATATATTATATATTTTGTTATAATTTATTTTATCATTAAAGTTGTTTAAATCATGCGTTATAATTTTACATATTTGAATTAATTTTTTAAATAAGATTAATGAATGGTCAAAGTTGATGTTATAAATCAACAATGATAAACAATTTAGTAACGAAAAGAGTATGTACGAGCATATCATCACTTTGAACGATTCATTGCAAATGCGACATTATGTTTTATGA